>CM024592.1:30334234-30421734 GCA_014182565.1 Eucalyptus marginata | reverse complement strand
TCATCGCCAAACTCCTTATTTGCCACGCAATTTCTATGCCAAGGTCAAATCGCGACCTATATAATAATAATAATGCATTCGTATGCCTTCATTCAACAGCATCAACTTCCTACATTTTTTTGTAATTCCACTGATTCACTAATGAATATATGAAATTTTTTAGATTCTTGATTCACATTTCTTGAACATAATTTAACTTTATACTCAGTAGGAGCATTAAAGAACTATGGAGTGCCATGTATCCTTGTTCAAAGAAAATTTTGCACAACCAATCACAAAATTGTATGTACATATGTCGCGACCTACCCTCGGGGGGAGGAAACAGGTTTAGGGGTATTGCCCAAAGGACAGGCTTAGGGCCCATGATTAGGCGCGGGCTCTCCCAAACCCATACCCCTCGTGACATTTGGATATTTTTTAAGAATTTTGCACAAAAGGAGTCGCCACTAGCCTATTGGGGTCGGCTAGAAACCAAGTGACGCATGAGATTGTACCTCATTTCCTACGCAACCAGAGAGTCTAGGGTCGGGGACTTGATTACACTAATCGATTAATTAGTGCCCTTTCGGTACCTAATCTTGTTCATTTTAAGAGAATGATTTTTGGCAGGCAGTTTGAATTGATTTTGTACTTATCCACTAACATGTGAGGTGATCATGCAGGTGCGCAATCATTAAAGTAACAATCATAACTAACAAGATCCTAATTGCATTAAAAATTAAACACTTGCAATTAAACTTAGATAGATATGCGAATTAAACATGCAATATAGTCAACATATAAGCAAATAAAGGCATAATTACACTAAAAAAAGCAAGACATAGCAATCCCTAACCAAACCCCACCACTTTTGGATTTTCAAAATTTTTAAATTAAAAAAATTTAAATTAATTTTTAAATTTTTAAATTTTTTAAAATAAATTTTAAAAAAAAAATTAAAGAAAATATTTTTATTTTATTAAAATTTTTTTATAAAAAATTAATTTTTATTTTAAAAAAAAAAAAGGTGAACCGGGTCGGGTTCGGTTCGACCCGACCCGGTCAATGCGGATCGGGTCCGGTCGGAGACCGGACCCGGGTTCGGCCCGGTGGGGCTAGGCGACCGCTCAGGCCTCCATTCGGCCCGACTTGGGCCCAAGCGGGATCAAAGGCCGAGTGGGCCGGATCACGGATCCGGCCCACCTCGGCTGCCCTCTCGTCTGCGACCAGTCGGTCGTGACCAGAGGGAGTCACGATGGTGTCCAGCTCCGCAAGGGGGGGTGCTCCGGCGACGGCACGACGGTGCCTCCTCGGCTAGGCAGGCGGGGGCGTCCTCAACGTAGGGGGTCGGTTGGGTCTGAAGGCTGCGGCGAGGACCGTCCTGGGCGAACTCCGGCGACGATGTGCGCATAAGGACCCGCGGCTCCCTTTCCTTTTCAGCTCCGGCGACGCGGCTCCAAGAACACGAATTGGTGGGTGCGTACAAGGGAGAGGGATGCGAGACGGGGAGAGGGGAGTGCGAGAGGGCCTCAGACAAACGAAAACAGGGGCAGCCTCCAGTCGGGCATTTCGTCGAATAGGTGGTGGGCAATGGAGGGATTGGGAGCCTCCAGCTCGGCGGAAGCTCAAATGCAAACTTGGCGACCTAAGGAAACCTACCGGCGCACAAGGAAAGCAACAGGATCGGACAACGGGGCCGGAGCTTGCTCGAAATAGGCGAAACGAGCTCCGACCAGCTTGATTCTAAAATCGCACACCAAGTGTTCGGTAAAAGGCCAATCTGGATTCCAGCGAGGTCGGGGGCGATCTGTGGTCCACCGGCGGTGGCAGGGCACTCCGGAAGCTCCCCAGCTCCTTGGCTAACTCCGAGGTCTCCTCCTCCTCCCTTCTCTCCCTGTGTTCTCCTTTTTTGGTTCCTTTTTCTTTTTTCCCTCTCTCTCTGATCTCTCTCTGCTTCCCTTCCATTCAGCTCGCTTGCACGTGCACCTAGCTCGCCAACCAGCGGACCCTGCCAGGCGGCTCTGACCTCACCCGATCCTAATGCGCCTACCACCGTGAGATCTCCCTGTCCCCTGCTTTCGGCTTCGCTTTTTGCTTTCTTCTTCACCGGTTCCCCGTGCAGCCAACGGCTGAGGGAGAAGACAACGGGGCGGGCTGGGCCGAAGGGAAGAAAAGGCTGGGCCGCGCGAGTGAAAAGGAAAAAAAAAAAAGAGAAAGGAGAGGAGACGGGTTGGGCCCAAGCCCAATCGAGGAGAAATAAAGGGAAAAAGGGCGGGGTCGGGCCAAGGCCGGATCCGACCTGACCCGGACCCGCACGATTTTTCTTTTCTTTTTTTAAAGAAAAATTAATAATTAAAATTTTTGGTTTTGATTTTTCATTTGATTTTGATTTTTCTTTTTATATAAACTATTTGAAAGATAAAAATTAGGTGTTAACAGCTGCCCATCTTTGAATGTAGCCTCGAAGAGGTTGTAATCAAAGACAGAAGACACCTAAATTATTTGGGCGATAGAAAGACCCTAGGTGCATATGCACGTATTAGGTCGACGAAAAGGACTCATAACTATGGAAACGCGTCTTGTCAATAAGATGAAGAAAACCTCTGAGCTACAGAAGCCTACCGGGTCATAAGAAGTGAGGAAGACTCCAGGATACAAGGCTCTTCGGGTCATAAGAAGTGAGGAAGACTCCAGGATACAAGGCTCTCCAGGTCATAAGAAGTGAGGAAGACTGAGGTCTCATCGTGTAAAAACGAGTTTTGACCGGGTGGCGGACAAGCGTGGTTTACGGATGAACCCACCAATCTTGGAAATGACATGGTTTAAGGTTAATCATGAACCTTTGGTTTTTAGGGAAGCACCCGCTAACCCCTTAGAAAACTGCATGGCTTCACTGATGAATCCTGTCAAACTCAACTTGAGCAAATGTCATTAGAGACGTCATCAAGAGACGTATTGGCAATATTGCAGCATTAATTGAACAAAATAATCAAGCTAAGTCCGACTGCTTTAAAAAAACACTCAATGTCCATTAGCATCATGTGGCGCAAAACTATCATCTTGTTCGTGGATATATCATTAGTCATCAAATTTTCTAAGAGACAAGTTCTCATCAGAACGGCTACGACTCGAGAAAAGGCTCATTAAGCATGCCAAACTAGAGCTTCTTAGTTAGAAAGGGTTTCTCACGCACTCTTAATAAAATGGCTACTTGGTCCCATCCATTCATGTGGAAGATAATTGGTTGCTGAAGGTATCTCACATAACCTATGTCAAAGGCTTCCGGAAACATTCGCAATGAGCACAATATGATCGATCAAAAAGGTCTTTTAAAAGGACCGCAATATAGGCTCGGTTAGGGCTTACACAAAGGAATTATTGCTTTGAGGCCAATAAAGGAACACTTGTCACTATCTTCATCGGGTTTACAAGCCGAGAGCTTGGAAGATAAGACAAGATAGAATTACTTCCACTCCTTCAAGCAGTAGCTTCTTTGTGGTATTCTCATTCACTCAAACCATCCCAATCAGAAGAGACTTCGGAAGAAGGTTGTAATGTTGGTTTGGGAGAGGCTCAAAAGGCTTAAAATTTTCAAGAGGGTTTTTTTTTTTAAGAGTCTAGTGATCATCATGGCATCGTGACCAGGTCACGAGACCTTTCGAAAGCATTTGGCTTTTGAAACACTACACATCTTGAAAGTCCCCTGACTAATTATTTCGCATGGGAACTTTACTCCTTTTTCTAATTTCCTTTGCACTCGCGATGATTTTTTTTTTTTACGCAGGCACTTGGACTTTGATATTTCTTTTTTCACATAAGATGCAGCATTTTGGCTCTTTTCGACAGGCATTGGCCTTGCTTTTACTAGGCACACTGCTTTTTCATGCCCCCTAGTTTGTCGAACTTTTTGCTCTTTGAACTTTTGTAGCTCTTACGACTTTCGAGATGTTTTCCACATTTTCTCATGACTGTCGATTATATTTGGTCAATTCTTATGCCTTGCCCCGGTGAAGGGAGATGATCACCACTCGGGGTTCAGAAATGAATAATCAGGCCCAAATTGGTTAAAGCAATGGATATCAGTGTTTGGGTAGAAAAAGAAATGCTCTTCTTCACATTGGGATGAGTCAAGCTTTGATGAGAATTCCTCTGAAGCTACCACCAGAAGATTGATGCAAGTGAAAGTAATAGAATCTTTCTCAATATTTCGCTCTACAACACGACCGTAACCTCCTGTGCTGCCCCAATGTAGGGTCGTTCTCGACAAGGGTACTTTGAAGAATCATCTCTTTTTTTTTTTCTTTTTTTTTTTTTTTTTTTTTTTTTTTTTGGCCCAAAGGATTAGCAAGAGATTAGCATGGTGTTTGGAATTGTGAAGGGAACGCCTTTATCATTTCAACCTTTGTGCTCAATGCGAATGAATCATTCATCCTAAGAGAAGGTCACTCTTCACTCAACTCTCAAAAGTGTTTGAAAAATGTGTTTGGAAATGGCTAGTCTCTTCATCCTACGTACCTCTTGTTTGGCATGATTAACATTTCACCTTTTACCCGAATAAAAATCATTTTTATGAGCCCCCCTTTTCGAGGGTCACTGATATGAATCACGCATAGTAACACCGGAAATAGGTCATACAAATGATGCCACGCCCTTTTTTTTCTTTTTTTTTTCTTTTTTTTAAACTCGGTTTGCCTCTCATTCGAGAAAAAGAGGTATTTAACCATTTGCGTAGAGACTTGATGGGTCTTTGAATTGACTTTTCCCTGCGCCATTTCCTCATCGAACGATAAGATGCCTGAAACACAAACAAACATGCGTGTATGTAACATATGCATGATATCTACAATGTTATGCATGATGCCATGTGACTCATATTGCACATGAAGTGGTTCTTCGACCTTGATTTCAATCATGGAAAATATTTCTTGACTGCATCGGTGTTTACGGGTCTAAGCAATTCGCTGCCATCCATTTCAACTAAAATCAAAGCACCACCAGGCAGAATCTTTAATGACATACGGCCTTTCGTAGTTCAGGGTGAATTTGCCACGAGGGTCTGGTATAATCGGAAGCACTTTCCTCAACACCAAGTCGTTAACTTCAAAGTGTCTAGGACGCACCCTTCGATTGAAGGCTTTTACGACTCGTCTCTGATAGCATTGTCCATGACATACAGCTTGCAATCTCTTCTCATCGATCATGTTTAACTGCTCATGCCTCTGTTGCATCCACTCAGTCTCATCGAGCATAGATTGGGAAAGGACCCTTAGAGAAGGGACTTCAACTTCAACAGGCAAGACTGCCTCCATCCCATACACAAGTGAGAAAGGAGTTGCCCCTATGGAGGTGCAGATAGAAGTTCGGTATGCTGTTAGCGCGTAAGGAAGCCTATCGTCCCAGTCACGATAATTTTCAGCGGTTTTTGATAAGATTTTCTTTATATTCTTGTTCGCCGCCTCCACTGCTCCATTCATCTAAGGACGGTATAGTGAGGAGTTCAAATGCTTAATTCGAAATTCACTAAACAAACCATCTACGACTTTGTTGTTCAAATTAGTGCCATTGTCGGTAATGATCGCCTGCGGCACCCCGTAACAAGCGACAATGTCGTGACGAATAAACTTTGCCACATTCTTGGCAGTAACATTAACATATGAGTTGGCCTCGATCCACTTGGAAAAATAGTCTATTGCCACCAAAATAAATCAATGCCCATTTGAAGCTTTGGGGTTAATGGGCCCAATCACGTCAATTCCCCACATTGAAAAGGGCCAGGGTTGAGACATTTGGTGAAGTTCATTTGGAGGGGCATTTATCCTATCTCCATAAATCTGGCACTGGTGACACCGTTGTACGTGTTGAATGTAGTCAGACTCCATGGTCAGCCAATAATAACTGAGTCGCGTGATCTTTCTCACCAAGAAGTGTCCGTTCATATGGGGGCCACACTCCCCTTCATGTATCTCTTTCATCAAACGATCGGCTTCTTTAGCGTCGACACACCTTAACAATTTCGAGTCGAATGACCTTTTGTATAGGACATCTCCACTGGCGAAGAATTTCGATGCTAACTTTATTAAATGCTTTCTATCTGCTGCTTCACTTCCTTCCGGGAATTCACCCTTCTGCAGGTACTTCAAGATGTCGTGATACCAAGGCTGTCCGTCCGACTCCTCTTCGACCGTCATGCAATAAGCTGGGCGTCTAAAGATCTCAATCCTCAATGGTTCAATGTCCATGCCTCCAGCTACTTGTAACATTGAGGATAGGGTAGCCAGGGCATCGGCGAACTGATTTTGGGACCTTGGTAAGTATTCAAATGATATTTCTTGGAATTCCTTCATCAACTCCCCCAGGAACTCATGATATGGAACCAATTTAGAATCCCGTGTTTGCCATTCACCTTCGGTCTGTAAGATGATAAGGGCCGAATCACCGTAAACCGCAACTTACGGATCTTCATATCGATGGCGGCTTGAGGCCGAGAACGCATGCTTCGTATTCAGCGATGTTATTCGTACAAGGGAACGTCAATTTAGCGGCGACAAGGTAGTGTTGTCCATCTAGGGAGATAAGAACTGCCCCAGTACCAGACTCGGCTAAGTTAACTGCACCATCGAAGTACATCGTCCATTTGTCGCTTGATACAAGTAAAATTCGCTCCTCCGCATCACTATCCTCATCAGATGCTCCAGACCCCTTAGAGCTTTCTGCTAACATATCTACTATGGCACGACCTTTAATGGACTTATGTCCTAGGCTCTGAACATCGAACTCTGAAATTAAAATTTGCCACTTGGCAAATTTGCCAACCAGCGCCGGCTTCTCCAAGAGGTACCTGATGGGATCATTTTCGATGACCAACAGGATTCGATGATGGAGCGTGTATTGCCGCAGCCTGTGCAGGACCTAAATCAAGGCCACGTAAGTTCTCTCAACTTCTGTATAGTTCATCTCGGAAACGGTGAACTTTTTGCTCAAGTAGTATATCGCGCATTCTCTCCCATCATTTGGCCTCTTCTGAGCTAACATGGCTCCCAATGATTCGTCATGTATAGTCAAGTACAAAATCAGGGGAATTTTAGGGAGAGGGGGCACTAGGACTGGTGCATGAGTGAGATAGTGTTTTATCTTCTCGAAGGCGCCCTAACACTCGACATCCCACTCAATCTTTGCATTCTTTTTCAGGAGTTTGAAGAATGGCTTCGCTGTTTCGGACAACTGACATATGAACCTCGCCACATAATTGAGTCGTCCCATCAAGCTGCGGACTTCCCTGGTGGTAGTCGGGGGTCGTAAATCACAGATAGCCTTAACCTTTGACGGATCAATCTCTATGCCCTTACTACTGACCATGAATCCTAATAACTTCCCAGATTTCGCTCCGAAAACGCATTTTGTGGGGTTGAGGCGTAGCTTGAATTTTCGAAGGTGTTCGAACAGTTTCCGCAATACTTCAACATGGTCCTCACCTCGTCTTGATTTCGCGATCATATCATCCACATATACTTCGGTCTCCTTATGCATCATGTCATGAAACAACATGACCATGGCCCTTTGATACGTTGCCCCAGCATTCTTTAGACCGAAAGGCATCACTTTGTAGCAGAAAGTCCCCCAAGGAGTTATGAATGATGTTTTGCTCGTATCCTCCTTCTTCATACGGATTTGGTTATATCCAGAAAAGCCATCCATGAAGGAGAATAATTCAAATCCCGTCGTATTATCAACCAAGACATCGATATGCGGGAGCGGAAAGTCATCCTTGGGACTTGCTCGATTCAAGTCGCGATAGTCAACACACACCCTGATTCGTCCATCCTTCTTCATTACAGGCACGATGTTTGCTACCCAATCAGGATAACGAGTTACTTCGATAAAGTCTACTTTCAATAGTTTCATCACTTCTTCTTCAATCTTCTTGGACAACTCTGGTTTAGTTCTCCTGAGTCTTTGCTTCTTAGGTGGCATATTAGGATCTGTTGGCAAAGCATGTTCCACAACTTCGGGGTCCAATCCCGGCATGTCGGCGTATGTCCAGGCGAACACATCTTGATATTCTTTCAGAAGATTAGTCATCTTTTCCGCCCCTGACTCTGAGAGACATGCCCCGATCTTTACTTCCCTGACATTTTCTACATCACCCAGATTTATGGTGACTGTCCGCTCTTCTGTCAACGCCTCGATTCTTCATGTCGATTCCACTCGCGCTCGATCCCCTTCTGATCATCATCATCGGTGTCATCAGAACCTGAGGGACCTTCTTCATGCACATCCGAGTCACATGCGTCCTTATTATGATTATGCATAATGTGATGCCTGAGATGCGATGAGATGAGTTAGAGTAATGTCAACAACAAAGATGATGCATGTCGTTTTGAAAAAGTTTTTGAAGTATTTTTTTTGTAAAAGTTTCAAGAACTCGTCCTCATATCCTCGGATTTCCTCGTCCTTGCAAAATGGTCAAATAAGGGAGCATGTGGAAGCCTAGGCCTCAGTGACCATGATAGGGCTAGTTTGATGTGCTTTCACATGTCCTTAATAAATAATGTGTCTATTTTATTGAAATAGGAAAGATAAGGCCGTATTTTAACACACACCACCCCCGACCAACGGCTCAAGATCAGGGTTAACCATAGTTCACGTTACAAAAGACATAAACAGGAAACAAAGAAAGAAAAGCTACAAGGTCCCGCACAGGGGAGAATACATAAAATGAAAGACTAGGCTAAACGAGAACCACCCTACTCTAGAGGGACAGCCATGACTTCAGAGGACTCAGCTTCCACGCATGCCGGGATGGTGCATATGATGTCGTCCTTGAATAGCTCGGTCACACCATAGACATCCTCCTCTTCCTCGAATAACATCCTTGGAGGTCCTGGAAACGTCTCTTCTAGCAACGGGGGAAATGGGCCTTGATCGCCCTCGTCCTCCTCTGTTCAAGCAATACGTTCACTCCGATCTCTATAGCCACCTCGGCCTCCTCGGGCACTTCGGCCTCTCTGCCTTCCACGGCCTCCTCGATTGCCACGACCATCTTGCTCGCTACGACCTCCTCGCCCCTCAACATATCCTAGGCCTCTCCTCTTCGAATGCTTGCGAGCTTCAATGGGTTTTCGCACACCCTAACCGTGTGATCCAAGGCCCTCTCCGGGATTATACCCGCTCGCTAGCATAATCTTTCCCGCAGCTATGGCCGGCTTAGACAATTCAGGAGCTTTCATGAAAGACCCTGCAGGCACATGAACCATGGACACTAGCTCGAGGGTTTGAAAGCTGGATTCCTCCGTACACTCAGGCTCCACATAGGGGATGGTTGTCTCGTGATAGATCTTGAAGTCAGATTCTCCATGGACGGTGATAAGCTTTGTTGTCCACCACGAATCGTACCTTCGATGGAGGCTAGAGGCAACGGCACCCGCCGTGTGGATCCATGGCCTCCCTAGCAGAAAATTGAAGGCGCTTGGTATATCTAACACTGTAACCGGACTTGGAAAAGTACGGGGCCAATCAGCAGCTCAAGTTCAATTTCCCCTATCACCTCCTTCTTCATCCCGTCAAAAGCTCGCACAGTCGACTTGCCAGTACGAATTCTCCCAAGATCAATATCAAGACGGTGGAGAGTAGCCAACGGGCATATATTGAGCGCCGAACCGTTATCAATTAACGCTCTACAAACAAGAGTACCCTCATGCCTCACTGAGATGTGTAGCACTTTGGTATGATTAGGACCATCGGGGGGGAGATCCTCATCAGTAAAGGAAATTTGGTCTTTCAATAGAATGGCCCCAACGAACTCTTCTAACTGGACTTCATCGATCGACTCCAGTACATGCATCTCATTAAGGACTTTTAGCAAGATGTCCCTATGCCTCTCGGAAGATTTGAATAGTTCCAGGAGGGAGATTTGAGCCGGCAACTTCCGCAATTGATCCACCACGTTGAACTCACTGGACTTTACTTAGGCTAAGAATTGTTTTGCCTCCTCCTCGGTCACGGCCTTCTTTTCTACTCCTTTATCCGGTGCGTAACAGCGACCTGATCGTGTGACAGCATCTACCTCATTTGTTCCATAATCCCAAGGTACAGCTTTGGGATCGAATTTAGGAGGATATTCCAGCATTATCACTTCATCTTTCCCCTGGGGTGGCAATTCAATCGTGACCGGCGTTGCGTTTCCTCCCGTGACTTCAATTGCCGACATCTCCTTGACCATAAGGTCAATTACTGTGGGTTCAGCGATTTCCATCTCGATATTCCCGGCGGACTCCTCATCAAATAGTTCAATCACCATTGGGGTTATCATAGCTATCATCCCTTCCTCGTACAAAGCTGGGGTCTTTGAGATACCAGGCATAACCTTTCTCGCCCGAGAGTTACAAGTGAAGTTGCAGGAAGATGAGCAGAATGACGACGGCATTATCATGGACACGACCTTCTCTTTCTCTTCTTCGCGTCGGATTACTCCCATAGCTACCATCCTGCGGACACGGTGCAGTTTCTCTTCTAGGGTCACATCCTCCTGACCTCCGTAGTATCCTACTAGCACTAGGAACTCATACAATTCAGAAGCATCTACCACTAGAAGCTGTTGACTCGCCCGCGTGTCCTCGGAAGTGAGTTCACTCCCCGCATGATCGGTAAAGGGTTACGTTGCACATTAGGCCGAGCCTCCCGAAAGTCAAGATGTTCTTGTCTAGAAGCTGCTGAACTTTGTATCTCGGCACGTGGCAATTATCTACATCATGCCCCCTTTCTCCCATGTGGTATTCGCAGGTCTTGGTCATATCGAACCCGATGAACCTTGGGGGATTATCCCTAGGTACTTCCTTCGCGACCATCCTCTTTTCGAGAAGCATGGGCAACAACTTTGACATCGGGCGTGGTAATAGGGAAAATCCCTTTCGAAATGGCCTTTTAGCATTATCATATGCTTGTGACGAGCTGCCTTGAGCCACTATAGGTTTGTGCACAGGTGTGGTGGCCGGCCGAGGGAGAGGTGGCTCTTGCACAAGCGCTACTTCGACCGCGGCCTCCTTATCTTTTCTCGCTATGAATTTCTTCATGCCTCCAGCAAATATTTTTCCCTCCATAATCGCCCATTCGACCCCTTCACCTACCTCAACCAGTTGTGGAAACGTCTGGCAACCTGAGAACACTAACCCTTGGAAGTATTCAGGGGGTAATGTCTTGAGGAATAGTTGCTTCATCTCCTTCTCATTCAAGGCCGGCTTCACTTGTGATGCCATAGTCCTCCACCTTTGTGCGAAGGCCTTGAATGACTCATTCCTCTTCTTCTCAATGCGAGTCAACTCCTCCCTCGTGGGGGCGAGCTCGGTATTAAACCGGTATTGCTGCAAGAACTCATTGGTTAAATCATCCCAAATGGTGAATTCTTCAATGTCCAATGCGATGAACCATGTTAGGGCAATGCCTTCCAAACTATCTTGGAATGTGTGTATGAGGAATAGCACGTTGTCAGCGTAACGAGCCATTTTTTTCCTCAAGTAATATCTAAGGTGGGTATTGAGGCATCCCGTTCCGTCGTACTTTCTTGTAAATTCAAGCTCTTGGAAATTCTCTGGGAAGTTTGTCTTGGTGTATGGAGATACCCTGTCAGCTCCTTTCAACTCATAACCCTGCAAGGCACACAGCCGCTCCTCCATCTTTGCCAAACGTTTTTCACTTTCTTCACTTAGGCGAGGTGTTGGGTCTTCCTTCGGAGGAGGGTCCAAATTGACGATGATCGACGTGACAGAAAGAGCCTCTCCGGCAATTTCTTTCCCAAGGAAATCAGCAACGTGCGTGCCCCCCATCGACGGGGGAGCTTGTCCCGATGACGTAGGAGTGGATATTCTAGTGACAGCTATAGCAGGGGGCTCTTTAAGCTTTTGGCTTATTTCAAGCATCATTGCGATGAGTTGGGCCAGCTGGTCCTCCATCTTGGCCATGCGCACGTTGGTGTCCTCGTTCTTCATTCGACTTTTTGCGCGCGTGCGGAGTGGAGATCTCCGCTTGGCCGTGTCGACGATCGGCGGCGACAATCGATCGGCTAGTACCAGTGCAAGGGTAGATAAGCATACATAAGTATAAGTAATAATTAGACAGTCGGCCCATGACAATGATCTAATCGCCCCAATTTGTTCATTTCATTGAAAAACAGGTTGTCACATAATACAAGAAAGAAAGAGAGAGAAAACCTTTAAACAACGAAGCTACTTCAAAGACGAAAAGACATTCTCATAACTCCCAGTTTTCCACATAGAGACTCGAGACAAACTCCTTAATATTGCAATGCAAACGAATATGGTCTCACTACATATTGCGCTTGACTCAATCTAACTAATGAGGACGGCTTCCGCTCATGGCAGCTCCACTAACTCGGCTTAACTTCAAAGCACGCTCCTCGGCTTCCTCGAGCTCTCTTTTGAGGCGCTTGATCTCGGCTCGGTGGGTGATCTTCAATGGCACTTCAGGAATCTTCGGGCGGAGGCTCTCCGGGATCTTGTGCCTATGGATGTATTCCTTCGAGGCATAGTAGGTCTTCTCTTACCCCTCCAATTCTTCTTCGGGCCAGATCAACTTCCGAGGGTGGCACATATCCCACATCGACTTGACCAACGCGACGGAGTCCTCATAACCTTGGCATCCGTCAGAGAAGTCTATCCTGAGCAGGTCCTCCTGAATCGCTGGCGGAAGCTGTTGAACCTCTTGAAACTGACGGGTGACTCGTGTCGGGTAATATTCGGTGACTCTAGTGATTCCCAACAGAGGAATAGGTCCAGTAAGCCCACACACGAACCGTGCTTCTTGAACCCGGAGCCATTTGGCATGCCATTGGAAATCCTCAAGTCCAGGGTTGGTCATGAAAACTAGCCACTCGGAATAATGATAATCAGGGGCAAACGTTTTCCTATCTTTAAACTTTAGGATAGGGTGGCTAGAATCAGAAATGTCACTTATGTTCATCAAGCCACCGAACCCCTTAATGTGAGAAAAGAACCAAATTTGCAAGAGTGCAGGAGGAGCATGGAAAGCTTTGTCTTTATTCTCTTTAAAACGAGTAAGGGAGAGAAAAGTTTCAGTCAAGATAGCATTAACAAAGCTTTTTCCCATACATACTTCACAAACTACCCACGCTACAGAAGGATTAATAGCATTCTTACAATGTGGGAATATCACAAACCCGAAGAAAGCTAACAGGAAGATCCTATTCTTTTGGAAAGATGGGGCATTTTGAAAAAGCTCATTTAAAAATAAAAACGGGCAGGTTTTGCGATTGGCTTTTAAAACTTTTCTCACATCCTCTCCTTTAACTTGAATGAATTCAGATAAGGTCGATGCATGCTCAGTTCCTACAAGAGGGCTAACCAACTCAGACACTAAGGGCTTCCCAATGGCAATACCGTATTCTTCCAAGGTTGGAGTGAGTTCGTGATCACCAAATACGAACGTGCAAGTTGCGGGGCACCAGACATGCGCTAACGCTCGCACAACACCACAATGAGTCTCTATTTCCAATAGGGGGAGTAATCACCCGACATAAGATCGAACCCAGTCACGGCCAGTCAGATCCAGCTTATCCCACCACGTGCACAGCTCGACTCTCGGGATTGAAATGATGTGAAGCTCAGGAACCCCCATCGTATGCCAACCCAAATGACAACAAACCTAATTTGTCATGGACCAACCAGAAAGAAAGCAAATAAATAAATTGCGCAGGAAAGAATTCGAGAAACTTACTCCATTCATTAGGGTAACAATACTAATGACACAAGCATGCGCATGGACGGTGGTTTGATTTCTACTCTAGACGGCTCAAAATGGAGCCATAGGATTACTGGACTGAACCAACAAGGTTGCGGTTAGGTCGAGTTATCCCATGACTTCGGTTTCGTCAAAGAACCGACCCGTGTTGCATGGTCGCAGACCAAGGTGGGGATCTTTGACATCAGGAAAGAAATTTCGAGATTAAGATGGGCGACTCGTACTACATGGTTGTAGTCGGAATGGTATCCACCTCAACACCATCCTAAGTGATCCTATGCCGCCCAGGTCCGGCAGCGGGTTATGTGTGCTAGGGTGTAGTGCAATGCAAAGGAAATGCAAGCATGATAATTTATAGGCAAACAACACTTCATAAATTCAAAGCATAAACATTCATTCCCAACTCCACACCCGCAAGACAAGGGGTTAACAATCACTCCTCCCCTTATAACTCCCAACTGCAAAAACATTTAACACCTAACATGTTAGGGACATACCCGATATCCTCGCTGCCAAACAAAATATTTTTGAACAAGATTAATTTTGGCCTAAGTCCTCTAAGGTCTAAAACCAAGTCCCAAGCGGAGTCGCCAAGCTGTTGCGACCTGCCCTCGGGGGGAGGAAACAGGTTTAGTGGTATTGCCTAAAGGACAAGCTTAGAGCCCATGATTAGGCGCGGGCTCTCCCAAACCCATACCCCGCGTGACATTTGGATATTTTTTAAGAATTTTGCACAAAAGGAGCCGCCACTAGCCTATTGGGGTCGGCTAGAAACCAAGTGAGGCATGAGAGTGTACCTCATTTCCTACGCAACCAGAGAGTCTAGGGTCGGGGACTTGATTACACTAATCGATTAATTAGTGCCCTTTCGATACCTAATCTTGTTCATTTTAAGAGAATGAGTTTTGGCAGGCAGTTTGAATTGATTTTATACTTATCCACTAACATGTGAGGTGATCATGCAGGTACGCAATCATTAAAATAACAATCATAACTAACAAGATCCTAATTGCATTAAAAATTAAACACTTGCAATTAAACTTAGATAGATATGCGAATTAAACATGCAATATAGTCAACATATAAGCAAATAAAGGCATAATTACACTAAAAAAAAAAAAAAAAAAAAAGCAAGACATAGCAATCCCTAACCAAACCCCACCACTTTTGGATTTTGAAATTTTTAAATTTTTTAAAAAATTTAAAGAAAATATTTTTATTTTTTAAAAATTTTTTAAAAAATTAATTTTTATTTATTAAAAAAAAAAAAAAAAAAAAAAAAAAAAAAAAAAAAGGTGAACCGGGTCGGGTTCGGTTTTACCGGACCTAGGTTCGGCCCGGTGGGGCTAGGCTCGACCGCTCGAGCCTCCATTCAGCCTGACTTGGGCCCAAACAACGGGCCCAAGCGGGATCAAAGGCCGAGTGGGCCAGATCAGTCGGCCTGCCCTCTGGTCTGCGACCAGTCGGTCGTGACCAAAGGGAGTCGCGATGGTGTCCAGCTCCGCAAGGGGGGCTGCTCCGGCGACGGCACGACGGTGCCTCCTCGACTAGGCAGGCGGGGGCGTCCTCAACGTAGGGGGTCGATTGGGTCCAGAGGCTGCGGCGAGGACCGTCCTGGGCGGACTCTAGCGACGGTGTGCGCATAAGGACCCGCAGCTCCCTTTCCTTTTCAGCTCCGGCGACGCGGCTCCAAGAACACGAATTGGTGGGTGCGTACAAGGGAGAGGGATGCGAGACGGGGAGAGGGGAGTGCGAGAGGGCCTCGAGACAAACGAAAAATGGGGGCGGCCTCCGGTCGGGCATTTCGTCGAATAGGTGGTGGGCAATGGAGGGATCGGGAGCCTCCAGCTCGGCCGAAGCTCAAATGCAGACCTAGGGACCTAAGGAAACCTACCGGCGCACAAGGAAAGCAACAGGATCGGACAACAGGGCCGAAGCTCGCTCGAAATAGGCGAAACGAGCTCCGACCAGCTTGATTCTAAAATCGCACACCAAGTGTTCAGTAAAAGGCCAACCTGGATTCCAGCGAGGTTGGGGGCGATCTCGTGGTCCACCGGCGGCGGCAGGGCACTCCGGGAAGCTCCCCAGCTCCTTGGCTAACCTCCAGGGTCTCCTCCTCCTCCCTTCTCTCCCTGTGTTCTCCTTTTTTGGTTCCTTTTTCTTTTTTCCCTCTCTCTCTGATCTGTCTCTGCTTCCCTTCCGTTCAGCTCGCGTGCGCGTGCACCTAGCTCGCCAACCAGCGGACCCTGCCAGGCAGCTCTGACCTCGCCCGATCCCAATGCACCTGCCACCGTGAGATCTCCCTGTCCCCTGCTTTCGGCTTCGCTTTTTGCTTTCTTCTTCGCCAGTTCCCCGTGCAGCCAACGGCTGAGGGAGAAGACAACGGGGCGGGCACGATTTTTCTTTTTTCTTTTTTTTAAAGGAAAATTAATAATTAAAATTTTTGGTTTTGATTTTTCATTTGATTTTGATTTTTCTTTTTATATATACTATTTGAAAGATAAAAATTAGGTGTCAACAACATAGTATAAAAGTTTCCTTCGGCTTCGGCCTCTTTCTAGGATTTAACCACTTTTCTTGGTTCAACTCTTCAAGTTTTGGCCCAAGTTCATACAATATGGATCAATCACGTAAGGTTTTGAGAATTTGAAATATCAGCTATTCAATGGGAAAAAAAAAACACAAACAAACAAACATTGGCCAAAACAAGTATAAATTGAATCATTCCTGGTCAGACAGATTTCACTAGTCAAACCAACTTTTGCCACCTCTATGCACAATCGACTGATGAAATTCTAGATCTTTCTAGAGGGGATATACGTGGACTTAAGATGCAACCTTGACACCAAATAAAGGAAACATGCCGATTACACGATAGATGAAAGCTATTAAAAAATGTAGAAGCCTTCCAAAGATGTGATACTTGTGGGAAGAGATAAAAATGAATCTATGTATTCAAAAAACCCTTCCCACCATCATCAGCAAGATCCCAAAATTCAGCTTATTTGGTTCAAAAGATCAGGAAGAACCAAAAGGGCTTCAAATAGGAACTTGTTTACAAGGACTAACGGAGAAGTTAAAAAAAGGATGAGGAGGCATATGTCTTTTCCCCTAATAGCAAATATGTGGTTCTTAAATACCTTCGAATCCATATGAATAGGATGGATTTCCAGGGAAGGGGGCACCGGTAATAGATATTTCATTATTTCCCGAGTGTAACCTTCTCTTTTTTTTTCCAGTTTTGAAAACATAGAACAGCATAGGTCATGATACCTTTTCCTTGCTATGATTAACACTCAAAAGACAGTATGACCAAATATTCCATCTCTTATCTTCTTTTTCCCATCCCAATATAGATTATTACATTTCTCTTTAAATAATCTCCATCAGGCAAAGTTTTCAGGTGGAAAATATTTAGCACATAGAACAGTAGTTTTCCTATATTAATATAAATGTTAAAATAATATTAAGAAATGGCAGAAAACAAAGAAGGAACTTTGACATCATTCAAATAGTTGCAGAAACAAATCTCGTGAGAAAGGCAGCAACAAGAATTTTCACCTCCAATTATATAATGCATGGACAACAAAGAATAATCTCACACCTGAAATTCTGAAGATGTTCTCATCATATTGAGTTGATGAACCAGATTTCCTGGTGGACTGGACCTGAAGTATCTTCATCTCACCTTCAGTCTATCTCTTGCCACCCAATGATGTCTCCATCAAATTTGCTACATGCAATTCTGCCATTGCATCTTCATAATTTTCTGAAGAAGCATTGATCTTACCTCTCCAATACCATGCCTGCAGCAGACATTAACTATTTTCAGAAAACCAAGTATGGCAAGCTAAACAGACCATAGAAAGCAAGAAGAAAGGACAACAAGGGTCAGCGTCCTCCAAAATTCTTTGTTGGCATAGTTCAGTAACTGAATTTGAGTTTGAATTAAATAAGTCAATGCTTTAAGCGAGGTTTGAGCTCAAATCAAGGCATCTTTTTGAACTAGAGCTTCAATCAAGAGAAACTCCGCATACTTGAGCTCAACTCATCTCCGGCTCATGTAAAATGAAACAATTTCAAAAGTGAAATCCAGCCAAAGTTCCCTTAAGTCAAACCGCTACTATTTCTATAGAATAAAAGAGAACTTCATGTAACATGAAGGGACAGTTCTCTTTTGTTCTCTTACTTGTGCTATTTGTGCAGCTTGATCTTTGAGCTGTTTTTGGTGCAATCAACTCTTCTACTTTTATATGATTTCACAACGAAGTCCCTTTGCATTAACACAATTGACTATGCTGAGAGAGTGTACTTGTGTAGGGACGTCGCCGCCCAAGCAACCGTTAGCCATGGCTATATGACCCTCGCACCTCTCAGGGTTAAGGAGTGGTCATCACCAGCTTGGTTCTGGCAAAACCGCACTCGCCATAGATGACATCACAAGTGCGAGAAAAAAAAATATGCCACGTCCATAATCTATGATGCAAATTCCAATCACCGTTTTAACATGAGGGATAATTGCAATTGGAGTCCTAGCTTCATATACCTTCGCATATCCTGGGGAAATTTGAGGTGCCCCGTTACAATCTCGAAGACACTATTTTAAAACCGAGTTTCTCTAAAAAGAGGAAATAGCAATGAGACAAGAAGAGAGAAGTTTGAAATTGAGCTTTAAGGTCCAAGAGTCAGTCCAACATCACCCACATTATCTCACTACAAATCCAAAAGATAATCACCAAGATACATACAAAATCAAGGAAAATATAACTGCAGATTTAAGAATATAACTGCAGACTCAAGGCAAACAAAGATCAGAACATGCACAATGAAAGGCTCCTTTGCCATCGAAAAAGTTTTAAACTTTTTCGTTTTCTACTCAAGCGAGTGTGATAAGCGAACACTGGCTTAGAGTCGACCAGCAACACGGAGAGAGAGAGAGAGAGAGAGAGAGAGGGAGGGAGGGAGGGAGTCACGAGAGTTATGACGTCGTTAAAGGCTTCCGTGGACACGCTTCTGGGTTTCTCTTCGGACCTCCAACGGAAGGATGCGAAGACGAAAAAGGGGAGAGAGGATGGTGGGATGCTACGAAACGAAGAAGAAAAAGGTGGAGAGGCGTGTCCCTACAGAGAGAGATAGAGGGGAAGTCAAAGGTATCTCTTTGGACGCGAAGAAGAACGGGGAGAGGGTGAGGATGCGACAAAGATAAAATGAAGAAGGAGGAGATGAAAAGGGGACAGAGGGGCGGGAGAGAGCCTATCCGTACAGTTTCCGGACATGAAACTTATCCAACCTATTCTCTGCTGATTTTGTTGTTTTTATCGTTATTATTTAATTTGGAGGTGTCCCATTAATTTTCTCTTCTTTATTTGTCCGACCGAGAGGATGCAACCTTTCTCCGTGTCCAGATTGCGGTGTCTTCCGTATAGATTCGGACCATTTGTGATTATGATGCATTGGAAATTAATGCATATAGTGATTATTATTGAAATATTTTGAATTTGAGTTTGTGAACGAAATAAATCCGAGATTAATTATTATTTTGTAAACATCCCAAATCGAGCAACATATAAACTCTTCATGGTCGTGAAATAAAATTAAAGGAAGGGGCACACAAAATTATATTTCTCTATTAGTGCTGTCGACCAAAGAATTAAAAAGTGAAAAGTCTAGTTTTTTTTTTTTTAGTCGGTCCTACTCTATTTCTACTTTAACACTCACTCTCAGACTTTTGTCCTACCTCCTTATAGGGCGTGGGAATCAAAACCCACCTTAGTTTTCCCCAATGGCCACCCTTCCAACTTAGAAGGGGGGAGTGGGGGGTTCGAATCCCCACCTTTTCAGGGAGATTGGGGTGGGAACAATTTAGTTTTAGGAGTGAAAAGTCTAGTTGGACTTTGGGTTCATAGAATATTGATGCAAGTGATTTCTTGATTCAGGATGAAGTCACGCGGAAGGAAAGGGAGTTGGACTTTTGGTTTGACCGATTTCCTTATCAGTACGCACGTGGGTTATCTTTAACGATTTGTTGCCCTGAAATACGAGTATAAATATTGAGATGTGATATTTGGTCATACTGTGTTTTGAGTGTTAATCAGAGCAAGGAAAAGGTATCATGACCTATGCTCTTCTATGTTTTCAAAACTGAGAGAGAGAGAGAGAGAGAGAGAGAGAGAGAGAGAGAAGGTTACACTCGGGAAATAATGAAATATCTATTACCGGCGCCCCCTTCCCTGGAAATCCATGGATTCGAAGGTATTTAAGAACCACATATTTGCTATTAGGGGAAAAGACATATGCCTCCTCATCCTTTTCTTACTTCTCCCTTAGTCCTTATTGATGGTTTTAATTAATGTGATGGGCCTAAGTTGGCCCGTCCGCCCATGTTTGGCCTAAAAGCCCGGCCCACCACCATAGGGCCCATGGATGGAGGGATGTGTTGAAGGGTTGTAACTTTTGGGGGAATGTCTTTTACCGAAGGGACACGTCCTTTGGAGAGGACGTATTTAAGGGAGAAAAGAGAGGGAGGAACATACCTTTTGATAGTACGTATAAAAAGAAGAACAAGAGCAAGAGACGACACTCTCTTCCCTTCAAGGCCAATTGACGTCATCGGATCGAACGGGATCAGTTTTTCTTCCTCATATCAGCGTCGGTGTTTAATCTGTGGCTAACAAGGTACGTTCGATATTGTGATGTGCCTTAGGATCGGTGATACATGTGTTTTTCCCAGGCTCGTCTTCCGCACTAATTTTAGGGGTTCGATTTAGTGTCGAATCCGGTTTTTAGGGAATCGCCAATTCCCAACAATGGTATCAGAGCCCTTGTTCATGTTTCCCGACCCCTTTTTATTGCTTTTGATTAATTTTTGGTCAAAATTCGAGAAAAATCACTGTTGGTCGATCGGGGATGGAAAAACCCGACACCCGCGTACTGTTCGCCCTGTTTCGTGATTTTGTGCAAGTCGAAATTCATTTTTGATAGTGCAGGGATGAAGCTCTCGTCAGTACGAGAAAAATGAGTCGTGGATCGCCGCCGGAGGCCGCCAGACGCACCACCACTCGCGGCCGGAACGCACGGGGGTCATCGACGCGTGCAACGCACGCGCCGATTCGGTCCCCCGCTGCAGCGCACGTTGAACGCGCCGTTTCGCCCAAGCGCATGCAACGCACACGCGCGCGAAACAGCGCGTTGGATGCGTTGTTTCAACCCCTAGCGTGTGCCACGCACATGCCAGCTGACGTCATCGTGACGTCAGCCAGGCACGTGCGTGGCACGTGCCGGTCGGTTCGTCCGACTGGCCCGACCGGGCAACCGGTCCAACCAGTCCGACCCGACCGCCCGTTGACCGTTGACCATTGACTTGACCGTTGACCGTTGATCGACCGTTGACCGTTGACTTGACCGTTGACAGGAAAAAAAAAAGAATGTGTTTCTTTTTCAATTATGTCTATGTGGATTATATGTAATCCCTTTTTGTTCTGCATTTGTTGCAGGAACAATGCCTCCCTGTAAGCCGCGCGCATCTGTGCACACAATGTCAAATGAACAAAAGGAAAGGCTTTCAAGTTTGATAACCGATTTGAATGGTTATCAATGAGAGAGTGACGATATAATTTATCATGTTGTAGAGGTCAACAAGAAAATTCAAGAAGTCATTTGGAACGGTTATCCCATGCCAGATACTCAGATGGTGCGATTCTTCATGAACACTCTTCCACCAGAATGGCAAGGAGTGTTGAATCGCCTATGGGAGGTCAAAGGATTTACTAGATATAAGGAGCTAGTAATGGAATTTGTAGATGAATATCATCGGGTTAGAGCCACAAAGACTGCGACCCAAGGAATGACTTCGATTAGGTGGGGATTGAATGTGCGTAGGAGAAATCCTAAGGGATATCCGTCTGTTTTTCCGTGGCTGTCAAGAATGCCTGAAATTTTTATAGAGGAAAAGAAAAAGAAATTGAACCAAGTAGAAGCTTTCCCTGTTAGTAGTATGATTGATGTGGACATCGAGCCATATCGAGGAGGAGGTGCTAAGGACCCATTGTCTATTCCTACTGGTTCGATCACTCGAGCGCGGGCCAAGCAATTTAGGCAAGCTGTTGGTGTCATGGTTCGTGATCTTCAGCGTGGGAGATAACCTTGGATCAAATCTTGAAGAATCTTGGAAATTTTGGCGCAATTTGATTATATGGACACCAAATATTTGACCAAGTCAAATATATATAGATATATATTTATAGAGAGAGATATATATATATATCTTCTTGTTTAGGAATATTCTAGAATATGACGCATTATATTTCTAGGGTTGGTTTTAGGGTTTGTGTGATGGCTAGAAAGCCTATATATAAGACTGACTGAATTTCTTTGGGGACAGATATATTTTACTTTGAGAAATAATTGAGAGATTCTCTTTTACTGTTCTTTTGAGGACTTGACCTAATCAAGATTCCCTTGTGACGGTTGATTTGACTTATCGAGTGAGATAGCGAATTCTTTCGTTCGTGGCGTCTATAACGTTGGTTGGTTGACACGTGTTCGTCAACAGGTCACGTTCATACCGAGGTTGCCAATCACGGGTTTGATTGGAGGTCGAGGTTTGCAATTCCGCACCATCTAGGCCTTCGTAGAACGATCCTTCCGCAGCAATTCACATCAGTTTGGTATCGAGCTTGCTTCTACAAGGTCTATTTATCTTTAATTTTCTATTTATATTCAGCAATTTGATATTTATTGAGCTAGGGTTTCGATTCTAGCCAATTTAGGGATCCGATTGGTTTTGTACTTCCATACGTAGTTGTTTGCTGTTAGTTTTAATTTTTTTCCTAGCATCTTAAATTGTATCTGAGTTCTTCAAAAAAAAAAAAAAGAGAAAGTTCTTCAAAGAAAAAAAAAAAAAACGCACAAAAAAAAAAAGTGCGCAAAAAAAAAAAAACAGATTCGGCAAAAAAAAATATAGCCGAACAAAAAAAAAATCAAGAAGGCGACTCGTTTGTTAGTGGACCAAATTGAAACAAAATCAGTAGTGATTTGCGTTTCAATTGGAATTTTGAAAGTTGTACTTGTTGGTTTGAAATTGTTACTTGTTGAAACAAAATCAGCAGTGATCTAATCTTGTCTGATTAGTTTGATTGATTTTCGTGAGGGGTTGAGAGATAGGTTTTGAGTCCAATAAAGAGCTTGTGAAAAGAGAATACGAGAGGAAAAAGGCAAGAGTGTGTGAGTTTAATTGAGGGTAAAAAAAAAAAAAAAGCCTAGATTTGAGTTAAACACGAGGGGAGTGACAAACACCTTGAGAGAAACACGTGAGGGAGTGATTGGTGAGGATTTTTGTGACTAACGTTTATTTGCAGGTCTAAAATATGTCGCGCGAAGAAAGCGTGAATCAAAGGGAGGTTGACTCCATACGAAGGGATGAAGCGCTCATGGAAAGCATCCAACAATTGAGGGTCGTAGTGGAGGAGCTTAGTGGCCGAATGATGGGGAATGGCATGAGGGTTGATGGTGACCGAGAGATATCTCGAGGAAGGCCGCAGCATCAACGAGATGCCTCTAGAACACAACCTAGAAGGCAACGGCATTATGATGATGATGAGGCTGACATGGAGGATGATCGAGATGCTCGATTTGGAAGGTGGAATGGAGCCCGAGGGTTTAGACATCGAGAAGATAATGAACTTGGCAATATCAAGATGAAGATTCCTTCTTTCCAAGGAAAGAATGATCCCGATGCGTATCTAGAGTGGGAGAAACGCATGGAGATGGTATTTGATTGCCAACGATACTCCGAGCTCAAAAGGTAAAAATTGCAGCTGTTGAATTTACTGATTATGCTATAATTTGGTGGGATCAACTTGTGACTAGTAAAAGGCGCAATGGTGAAAGACCGATAGAGACGTGGGATGAGATGAAAGCGGTGATGAGGAAGCGATTTGTACCAAGTCATTACCATCGAGATTTGTTTCAAAAGTTACAAAAATCTCACACAAGGCAATAAGAGCGTGGAAGAGTATCACAAGGAGATGGAGATTGCCATGATCCGTGCTAATGTGGTGGAGGATCGTGAGGCCACAATGTCAAGATTTTTGAGTGGTTTGAGTCGAGACATAGCAAGGGTAGTGGAGCTGCAACACTATGTTGAATTGGAGGAATTGGTGGACAAAGCCATCAAAGTTGAGCGGCAATTGAAGATGGACCGAAATCACAAAAGTGGAGGAGGTTCAAATCAAAATTGGAAATCCAATTGGAAGAGAGATGAAAAGCCAAATTGGAGAGGAAACAACACCAAAACCGAAACCTCAAAGGAGAAGGAGAGGGACGGTAAAGTTGGAACGAATCCGGCTTCGGGTAAAACCGAAAACCCTAACACTAGAACTCGTGAGATTAAATGTTTTAAGTGTTTGGGCAGGGGTCATATGGCGAATCAATGCCCTAATAGGAGGGTGATGATCATGACTGGACATGGTGATGTTGAGTTCGAAAGTGAGAGGGAAGAAGAGGATGATGAGATGCCACCGTTGGAGGATTGTAGTGATGGAGAAGTGGCTATAAAAGGAGACTTATTGGTGGTTAGGCGTTCTCGAGTGTGCAAGTAAAAGAGGAGGAGCATCATCAACAAAGAGATAACTTGTTTCATACAAGATGTGTGGTGAATGATAAGATCTGTAGTATGATAATTGATGGAGGTAGTTGTGCGAATGTGGCAAGTTGTACTATGGTGGATAAGTTGGGTTTGAAAACGACAAAGCACCCTAGGCCTTATAGACTTCAATGGTTAAATGATAGTGGTGAGGTGAAGGTGTCGAAACAAGTTCGAATTCCATTTGAGATAGGGAAATACAAGGATGAGGTAGAGTGTGATGTTGTACCTATGCAAGCGGGTCATGTCTTACTTGGAAGACCATGGCAATATGATCGAAAGGTACATCATGATGGATATACTAATCGTTATTCATTGGTGATGAATCAAAAAACTTATACCTTGGTACCAATGACACCTAGTGAGGTGTATCAAGATCAGTTAAAGTTACAACGAGAAGCCGAGAGAGAGAGAAAAGGTGAGAAATCTGAGGGCTTGCGTGGTGTGTCTGAGACGCAAGGAAAAGGAGAGGCCGAGAGAAATATTGTGGTAAAAACCGAGGGAAAAAAAGAGAGGAAAGAAAAGAGGCAAAATAATTTTTATGCAAAATCAAGTGAAGTGAGGAGAGCCTTAGTTCTAGATCGACCAATGCTTGTACTTGTGTACAAGGAGGTTTTGTTTTCTACTAACGATCTTGACCCAAGTTTGCCTAGTCCTATTGTGTCTTTATTGCAGGAATTTGAAGACGTCTTTCCCGATGAACTTCCTAGAGGGATACCACCGATTCGAGGCATAGAACATCAAATTGACTTGATTCCTGGTGCGCCATTACCTAACCGACCCGCATATCGAAGCAATCCCGAGGAGACAAAGGAACTTCAGCGGCAAGTTAGTGAACTATTGGAGCGAGGGCATGTGAGAGAGAGTCTTAGCCCGTGCGCCGTCCCTGTTTTGTTGGTGCCAAAGAAGGATGGAACTTGGCGAATGTGTGTCGATTGCCGAGCAATCAATAATATTACGGTAAAGTATCGACATCCTATTCCTAGGTTAGATGACATGTTGGATGAGTTGCATGGTTCTTGCATTTTCACTAAAATTGATTTGAAAAGTGGCTATCATCAAATTAGGATGAAAGAAGGTGATGAATGGAAAACTGCATTTAAGACCAAGTATGGGTTATATGAGTGGTTAGTCATGCCATTTGGATTAACTAATGCACCGAGCACGTTTATGCGACTTATGAATCATGTTTTGCGTGCTTTTATTGGTCGATTTGTGGTTGTCTATTTTGATGATATCTTGATATATAGTCAAAGCCTTGATGACCATATTAAGCATGTGCGAGCTGTCTTGCAGGTTTTAAGGACCGAACAATTATACGCTAATCTAAAGAAGTGCTCTTTTGTTACCAACAAATTAGTATTTCTAGGATTTGTTGTTAGTGCTGATGGTATACAGGTTGATGAAGAAAAGGTCAAAGCAATTCGTGAATGGCCAACGCCTAAGACAGTAGGAGAGGTGCGTAGCTTTCATGGATTGGCGAGTTTTTATCGGCGATTTGTGAGAAATTTTAGCACCATTGCCGCACCTTTAACTGAGGTTATCAAGAAGCACGTGGGTTTCACGTGGGGAGAAGAGCAAGAGAAAGCATTTAATTTGCTAAAAGATAAGTTAACTAATGCTCCTTTGTTATCTTTGCCAAATTTCAGTGCTACTTTTGAGATAGAGTGCGATGCTTCTGGTACAGGAATTGGAGCCGTGTTGATGCAAGGAGGGCGTCCCATAGCTTATTTCAGCGAAAAATTGAGTGGAGCAACATTGAATTATCCTACCTATGATAAGGAGATGTATGCTTTAGTGCGAGCTTTGGAGACTTGGCAACATTATTTATGGCCAAAGGAGTTTGTGATCCACACCGACCACGAGACCTTGAAGTACTTGAAAGGGCAGCAAAAGTTGAATAAAAGACATGCCAAATGGATGGAGTTCGTTGAGACTTTTCCATATGTGATCAAGTACAAGAAAGGTAAGGAGAATGTGGTAGCCGATGCACTTTCTCGAAGGTACGCGATTCTAACTATTTTAGAAGCAAAGTGTCTAGGTTTTGAGCATATCAAGGGCTTATATACCGATGATGATAACTTTGGGAGAGTATATGAAGCATGTGAACACGCTGCATTTGATAAATTCTATAGGCATGAAGGTTATCTTTTCCGTGAAAACAAACTATGTTTGCCTAAGTGTTCTTTGCGTGAATTGTTGGTGCGAAGCGCATAGTGGTGGTTTAATGGGACATTTTGGCATTAGTAAGACTTATGAAGTACTACATGAACATTTTTATTGGCCACATATGAAGAGAGATGTTACACGTGTCTGTGAGAGATGCATTGCTTGTAAGCAATCAAAGTCTACAACTAAACCGCATGGCTTGTATACACCATTACCTATTCCAACGCATCCTTGGACTGATATTTCTATGGATTTTGTGTTAGGATTGCCTAGGTCTAAGAATGGTAGAGATTCTATTTATGTGGTTGTTGATCGGTTTTCAAAGATGGCTCATTTTATACCTTGTCATAAAACTGATAATGCATCTCATGTTGCTGATTTGTTCTTTAGGGAAGTTGTACGTTTGCATGGCATGCCTAGATCGATTGTTTCAGATCGAGATTCTAAATTTCTTAGCTACTTTTGGAAAACATTGTGGAAAAAAATTAGGAACACGGTTGTTATTTTCTACTACTTGTCATCCACAGACCGATGGTCAAACCGAGGTAGTTAATAGAACTTTAGGGGTATTGTTGCGAGCTATTATTAAAAAGAACATAAAATCTTGGGAAGATTGTCTACCACATGTTGAATTTGCATATAATAGGAGCATGCATTCTGCTACTAAATTTACACCATTTGAGGTTGTCTATGGTTTTAATCCGTTAACTCCGTTAGATTTAACCCCTTACCTATTGATGAGCGTGTGGATTTAGATGGAGCAAAGAAAGCTGAATTTGTCAAGGTGTTGCATGAGAAGACGCGCGCAAATATTGAGCGCAAGACTGAGCAATATGCAAGGCAAGCCAACAAAGGGCGTAGGGAAGTGGTGTTTGAACCCGGCGATTGGGTTTGGGTTCATATGCGCAAAGAGAGATTTCCTGAGCAGCGACATTCTAAGTTATTACCGCGAGGGGATGGACCTTTCATGGTTTTGGAAAGAGTTAACAATAATGCCTACAAGCTTGATCTTCCGGTAAGTATGATGTTAGTGCCACATTTAATGTTTCGACTTGACTCTTTTCGATGCCGTGATGATTTGAGGGCAAATCCTTTGCACGGGGAGGGAATGATGTGGACATCGAGCCATATCGAGGAGGAGGTGCTAAGGACCCATTGTCTATTCCTACCGGTTCGATCACTCGAGCGCGGGCCAAGCAATTTAGGCAAGCTGTTGGTGTCATGGTTCGTGATCTTCGGCGTGGAGATAACCTTGGATCAAATCTTGAAGAATCTTGGAAATCTTGGCGCAATTTGATTATATGGACACCAAATATTTGACCAAGTCAAATATATATAGATATAAATTTATAGAGAGAGAGATATATATATATCTTCTTGTTTAGGAATATTCTAGAATATGACGCATTATATTTCTAGGGTTGGTTTTAGGGTTTGTGTGATGGCTAGAAAGCCTATATATAAGACTGACTGAATTTCTTTGGGGACAGATATATTTTACTTTGAGAAATAATTGAGAGATTCTCTTTACTGTTCTTTTGAGGACTTGACCTAATCAAGATTCCCTTGTGACGGTTGATTTGACTTATCGAGCGAGATAGCGAATTCTTTCGTTCGTGGCGTCTATAACGTTGGTTGGTTGACACGTGTTCGTCAACAGGTCACGTTCATACCGAGGTTGCCAATCACAGGTTTGATTGGAGGTCGAGGTTTGCAATTCGCACCATCTAGGCCTTCGTAGAACGATCCTTCCGCAGCAATTCACATCAATGATGCCTTGGTTTTAGATGTTTCGAGATATTTTCTTTATTTAGTGTGCTTTGTGGACATCTCTTGTAATGTTTTCTACTTAGTTGTTGTTGGTGTGGCAACTGATATGTTAGTTGTATTATGTGAAAGCATCATTATTATATCATTGTTTGATATCAAATATTATTTGCTTTCTGTTATTGTTGACTACTGTGAGTAGTTCATAGAAGTTTTTTGTAGCTTCATAGAATTTATTTTGCATAGACAATTATATTAATGATAGTTTTAAGTTAGGATTTTTTGGAGGATGATTGAAAACATAGTGACCTTTTGATTCTGAAACCTTACTTGAAATTATTCATTAATATGATAGGTTTGTGCAAAATGGATGCACAAATGATAGGCATTAATTATTCGTGCATATGTGTCTGATATGTTCAGATCAATGGCTTCAACAACTAAGAACATAATTGCTTATTTGAATAAAGAGGACAAATTGAACGGCGAGAATTGTGAAATATTGAATAAGAAAATTCAATATGTGCTTGAAAAGCAAGAAGCACTAAAAGCTCTTAACCATGGTATGGAAAATCTTAAGAATGTCGTGCGCCACCTTGAGCTAGCAGATGATCGCCTCAAGGCATTTGAGCGGGATACAGATATTTGCTGTATTGCTTTCAGCTCAGAAGGGGCTTCAAGTTCTAAGCGCAAGCGCATTGATTCGTTCAATATGTGGGAAAGCAATGGATCAAGTCCTTCTTGCAAGAAACCAAGAATTAACCAACAAAAGAGAGGAAAACGTCCTCGTGTGAAGAGAGGAAAATGTCCTCGTGTGAAGAATATTTCAAGGGTGAGATGTTACAACTGTGACCAGAAAGGTCACTATGCCCGCGATTGTCGCAAGCCAAAGAAGGTACACACCCCTTGTACTATTGGGAACTTTGCATATGTGTCAAGTTCTGTATTCTTTACTGAATCTAATCCTTTGTGGACTGTAGATTCAGGAGCGACAGACCATGTAGCGAAGGATACAGAATCTTTCGTAGAATTTCGACGAGTTCTGACTAGAACTAAGTGGATCTATGTAGGAAATAACTCAAAAGCTGGAGTTAAAGGTATTGGCACCTGTCAATTGAACATGCGTGGTGGACGCACCTTATTCCTACATTATGTATTGTATACTCCGGAGATTCATCGGAATTTAGTGTCTGTTTTAGTGTTGGTCAAGCTAGGTTTTAATATGAACTTCCATAATAGAGGTGTGGATTTGTTTTTGGATATAAATTTCTATGGTTGTGGTTATTTTCTAGATGGTTTCATTGTATTAGATATTGTTTATGTTAATGCAAATATTTGTTATTCCCTTCTCACGTCTCCTAATTCATATGATAATGATGTGAATATGTGGCATGCTAGACTTGGTCATATTGGCCAACAACGTATGAATAGACTAGCCAAAGAAGGCTTGTTGGGCAACATTGAAAAAGTCGATTTGCCTATATGTGAGCATTGCCTAGTAGGGAAAACGACAAGGAAACCATTTGGAAAAGGTAAAAGAGCTGAATTTCCTTTGCATTTAATTCATACTGATGTTTGTGGTCCGATGAATGTGAGAGGAAGGCACGGGGCTGTTTATTTCATCACATTTATAGATGATTATACTCGATTCGGATATGTCTATTTGATTTCTCATAAATCTGAAGCATTGAATTGTTTCAAAAAGTTTATGAACTTGGCAGAAAATCAATTAGACAAGAAAATAAAAGTATTAAGATCCGATCGAGGTCGAGAATATTTATCTGATGAGTTCAGAAAATTATGTGATGAAAAAGGAATAGAAAGATAGTTGTCTATTCCATATACTCCTCAACAAAATGGTGTTGCGGAGAGAAGGAACAAAACCCTACTGGAAATGGTTAGGTCCATGATGGCGCATGCTAATTTACCTATCACATTTTGGAGTGATGTGTTATTAACTGCTACCTATATACTTAACCGGGTGACTTCCAAATCAGTTACTTCCACTCCATATGAGTTATGGATAGGTAGAAAACCGGACTTAAGTTTTCTTAAGCCATGGGGTTGTGCTGCCTATACTCATGAGTCCTCTCACAAGTTTGGGAAATTGTGTCCCAGAGGAAAGAAGAGTATTTTCATAAGATACTCTGAACACTTGAAATGATATGTGTTCATAGGTGAGCAGGAAAGTGGAAGTATAACTGAATTCGAATCACGGGACGTCACATTCTTAGAGAATGAATTTCCTAAAAAGGGCGAAATAGGTGAAGAACACTCCCTATTTGAAACCTTGGATCAAGATAATGAACATAGTGGAGTTCGTCCAAGTGGGAGTAACATGAGAAGTAATGAATTTGATTCAACTCACTCTCAATTACAACCACAAGATGAGATGATATCGTCATTATCTAATCCGAGTGGGAGCATAATGGGGAATGATGTACAAAGTGCACAATCTCCCATACGGCGAACAAGTCGCAAAAGTATTTCCCGTCGACGTTTTGACATTGAAGGGGAAACTTTTATGGTTGCTCCACAAGATGAAGATGAGCCAAGAAATCTTAATGAGGCTCTAAATTGCCCTAATAAGGAAAAATGAATGCATGCAATGGAAGTGGAGATGGAGTCAATGAAGTCAAACCAAGTTTGGAAATTGGTTGACCTTCCAAAAGGACGCAAAGCTATTGGGAACAAATGGGTTCTCAAAATAAAGCGTAAAGCTGATGGCTCGATAGAAAGGCATAAGGCTCGCCTTGTGGCGAAGGGGTATAATCAACAAGAAGGAATTGATTATGAAGAAACATTTTCTCCTGTGGTGAGATTTACCTCGATTCGCATTATTCTGGCAATAATGGCTAGTATGGATCTTGAGTTACATCAAATGGATGTAAAGACTGCTTTCCTCAATGGAGAATTAGATGAAGAAATATATATGGAACAACCTGTTGGTTTCATTACAAAAGTCCAAGAAGAAAAGGTATGTCGACTTTTGAAATCGATATATGGTCTTAAGCAGTCGTCAAGACAGTGGTATATACATTTTCATAATGCCATAATGGCATATGATTTTACAATGATTGATGAAGATCATTGTGTATATATCAAAAGATCCAAAGATCAATTTGTGATCATATCATTATATGTTGATGATATATTAATTGCTGGAAGCAATATGGAGTTTGTTCATATTGTGAAGAGTTGGTTATCTTCCAACTTTGAGATGAAAGATATGGGTGAGGCTGCATACATCCTTAGAGTTAAGATTTCAAGAGATCGTTCGAAGAGGTCGTTATCTCTTTCGCAAGAAACATATTTAAATAAGGTTCTTGAACGATTTCGTATGCAAGATTGTAAACCCATAGACACTCATATTGCAAAAGGTGAAGGATTGAGCCATAGACTGTGTCCAAGGACTCCACAAGAGAAGGAACAAATGAAACATGTTCCTTATGCTAGTGCTGTTGGGAGCTTGATGTACGCTTTGATGTGTACAAGACCTGACATATGTTTTGCAGTTGGAATGGTGAGTAGATATCAATCCAATCCAGGTCAAGCACATTGAAAAGCCGTTAAAAGAATACTGAGGTACCTAAAGGGAACTGCTTATTATACGCTGAGTTATCAAGGAAATGATCTGCAACTCGAAGGCTATTTTGATACTGATTGGGGAGGAGATTTAGATGAAAGGAAATCTACCTCTAGGTTTGTTTTCTTACTGAATAATGGTGCCATATGTTTGGAGCAGTAAGAAACAAACATGTATAGCTTTTTCCACGATGGAAGTTGAGTTCGTGGCATTATCAGCAACAGTACAAGAAGGAGTTTGCCTTAAGAGATTTTTGGATCATTTAGGTGTTATTGAAAAAGCTACAAATCCATTATTGGTTAACTATGATAGCCAAGCAGCTATAGCGTACACCAAAGATCCAAAATATCATGGCAAGACCAAACATATAGATATCAAGTATAATTTTGTCAAAGATATGGTTGCACGAAAAGATGTGAACTTACAGTACATGTCTACGCATAGAATGGTAGCAGATCCTATGACAAAGCCAATACCTAGAGATGTGTTTTGTGGCCATGTGAAATCTCTAGGATTGCGTAGAAGCTGATGTACTGAATATTGTAATTTCCCTAAGTTGTTCACATTTAATGAATTTGTGTTTTCATCATTAATGCCTATGAATCTTTGTTTGACGTTTATGCATCTTAATGCTCAGTGCATTACATTAAGTTGAGAAAGTATGTCGAACATATAAGAGATTAGCCCACTCACACGGGTAATCGCCTCTATTTACTATGTGATAAATAGAGATGAGATGGTTTATAAGCTTATTATCTAGGTGATAATCGAGAGCGCAAGCTTAAAATATATATGTCGCCTTAACTGAGTGTTAAGATGATGACATAATATTTACTATGTCTGAAAGTAAAATAACCCACATATTTTACTTTATTTGTCTCTAAATGCCAGATGTGAGTTCTGATGAATTCTGTGTATGAGTAGATATGTGAACTCAAGTTAGACATTGGGTATGTCTGAACTATCGTCTGTACGGTATTGAAGGGGTAGACATACGCTCCATGGGAAAGGAGTTAATACCGTAATACGTATTTCATACTACGTATGCATTAGACGACCAATAAGAGTGGCAAAAGTTTGATCTCAACTTTTATGCCGTGTAAGACTCTTGAGGAGAAGAGTTCCTCAATTTTAGTGCCCTCATGACTTTTACTTATTCTCAAGATTTCTATTTAGTGTTTGCTATCTTAGGATGTTGCCAATGGTCATGAGTTGATTCGATCTAATGGAACATTTCTAGAAAAGCAAGCTGAACTGAAATTGAGAGTTTGAAGGAAAGAGGAAGATCGAATTTGGAGAATCACATTGTAGTTTTGTATTCATCGATCGACCAATTATGACTGTCTTTGGGATAATCATAATTGTGAATACAATATATATATATATATATATATATATATATATATATCATTGTTTAAAAGAGATCAAGAGAGATATAAATATGATCAATCGATCTAGGGTATTGCATACTAAATCTACTCAGAGTGTAATGCCCATTATGAGCTGCTATATATTCCTAACAGATGTATGGCAACGAGCTCTCAAAGTATGCTGGTCGCACGGATTATTCACCGGTATGAATGTTGAAGAGAGGTAAAAAGGATCCTGTTCGGCCCACCATGTGCGAGTGGGAGATGGTGGTTTTAATTAATGTGATGGGCCTAAGTTGGCCCGTCTGCCCATGTTGGGCCTAAAAGCCCGGCCCACCACCATAAGGCCCATGGATGGAAAGGATGTGTTGAAGGGTTGTAACTTTTGGGGGAATGTCTACCGAAGGGCCACTTCATTTGGAGAGGACGTATTTAAGGGAGAAAAGAGAGGGAGGAACGTACCTTTTGATAGTACGTACGTTCCTTCTCTCTCTCTCCTTCCAAAAAGAAGATCAAGAGCAAGAGACGACACTCTCTTCCCTTCAAGGCCAATTGACATCATCAGATCGAACGGGATCAGTTTTTCTTCCTCATATCAGCGTCGGTGTTTAATCTGTGGCTAACAAGGTACGTTCGATATTGTGATGTGCCTTAGGATCGGTGATACATGTGTTTTTCCCTGGCTCGTCTTCCGTACTGATTTTAGGGGTTCGATTTAGTGTCGAATCCGGTTTTTAGGGAATCGGCAATTCCCAACACTTGTAAACAAGTTCCTATTTGAAGCCCTTCTGGTTCTTCCTGATCTTTCGAACCAAATAAGTTGAATTTTGGGATCCTGCTAATGATGGTGGGAAGGGTTTTTTGAATACATAGATTCATTTTTATCTCTTCCCACAAGTATCACATCTTTGGAAGGCTTCTACATTTTTTAATAGCTTTCATCTATCGTGTAATCGGCATGTTTCCTTTATTTGGTGTCAAGGTTGCATCTTAAGCCCATGTATATCCCTTCTAGAAAGATCTAGAATTTCATCAGTCGACTGTGCTTAGAGGTAGCAAAAGTTGGTTTGACTGGTGAAATCTGTCTGACTAGGAATGATTCAATTTATACTTGTTTTGGCCAATGTTTGTTTGTTTGTGTTTTTTTTTTTTTCATTGAATAGCTGATATTTCAAATTCTCGAAACCTTACATGATTGATCCATATTGTATGAACTTGGGCCTGAACTTGAAGAGTTGAACCAAGAAAAGTGGTTAAATCCTAGAAAGAGGCCAGAGCCAAAGGAAACTTTTATACTATGTACATACAATTTTGTTATTGGTTATGCAAAATTTTCTTTGAACAAGGATACATGGCACTCCATAGTTCTTTAATGCTTCTACCGAGTATAAAGTTAAATTATGTTCAAGAAATGTGAATCAAGAATCTAAAAATATCATATATTCATTAGTGAATGAGTGGAATTACAAAAAAATGTAGGACCACCACCAACTAATCTAAAAGTTCATGCTGTTGAATGAAGGCATATGAATGCTTTATTATTATTGAGGCAGCGATTTGACCTTGGCATAGAAATTGCGTGGCAAATAAGGAGTTTGGCAATGAGATCCCCATTTGCTCTTCCTCTCATGCTGGGGTTTGGGGTGCAGGGTTCTAGGGGTCGAGGTTCGAGGGTTCAGGGTTCAGGTTTCAGGTTCGGGGTTAGGATTTTGGGGTTTTGGGGTTTCGGGTTTTGGGGTTTCGGGTTTTGGGGGTTTGGGGGTCGGGCTTCGGGCTTCGGGGTTTGGGTTAAGGGGTTGAGGGGTTCGGGGTTGAGAGGTTGCGGGTTGCGGGTTGCGGGTTTAGGGTTTAGGGTTTATTCTTGTATATATTAAATAATATGGAAATAAAACTTTTTGAACAAATTTTTCCCTATAGATCTCCTATTGTAGGAGGTTTTATAGGACGAAATTTTGACAGTGAATTTTTCATGGAGCAAAAGGAATTTGCTTGGACAAATCGTCATTTTATGATTTCTCATCACTTTACAGGTGTTGTAATATCGTATATATTAAATAATATGTAAATTAAAGTTTTTGAACACATTTTTCAAGATAGATTTCCTACTGCAGGAGGTTTTATAGGGCAAAATCTTGAAAGGAAATTTGTCATGGAGCAAAAGGAAATTTTTCGGGCAAATCTTCATTTTCTGATTTTGCCAGACTTTACAAGTGTTGTAACCTCATATATATTAAATAATATGGAAACAAAGTTTTTGAACACATTTTTTCCGATAGATTTCCTACTGCAGGAGGTTTTTAGCCCAAATACGAAAATGGAATTTTTATGGAGAAAAAGGAATTTCTTTGGACAAATCTTCATTTTCTGATTTTACATGACTTTACAGGTGTTCTAATCTCTTATATATTAAATAATATGAAAATAAAGCTTTTTGAACATATTTTTCCTAATAGATTTCCTACTGCATGAGGTTCTCTAAGACAAAATTTCGAAAATGAATTTTTCAGACAAATCTTCGTTTTTCTGATTTCACATGACTTTACAAGTGTTGTAATCTCATATTTATTAAATAATATGGAAATAAAGCTTTTTGAACACATTTGCCCCGATAGATTTCCTAATGCAGGACGTTTTTAAGCAAAATTTTGAAAGGTAATTTTTTTAGGAGCAAAAGGAATTTTTTTGGGCAAATGTTCATTTTCTGATTTCACAAGACTTTAAAAATGTTGTAATGTCATGTTTATTAAATAATATGGAAATATAGTTTTTGAACACATTTTTCTACATAGATTTCCTACTACAAGAGGTTTTATAAGGAAAAATTTCGAATGGGAATTTTTATGGAGCAAAAGAATTTTTCGGATAAACGATCGTTTTTTTTTTTTTTTAATTATTTTGGATGACTTAACAAGTGTTGTAATCTCGTAGATATTAAATAATATGGAAATAAAACTTTTTTAACACATTTTTCCAGATAGATTTCCGACTACAAGAGGTTTTATAAGGCAAAATTTCAAAAGGGAAAGTGTCCTGGAGCAAAAGGAATTTTTTTCGGACAAATCTTTGATTTCTGATTTCGTATAACTTTACAAGTGTTGTAATCTCATATTTATTAAATATTATGGAAATAAAGGTTTTTGAATGCATTTTTCCTGATTCATTTCCTACCACAGGAGGTTTTATAGGGCTAAATTCCGAAAGGGAATATTTCATTGAACAAAAGAAATATTTTTGGACAAATCTTCATTTTCTGATTTCACAAGACTGTACAAGTGTTGTAATCTCGTATTTATTAAATAATATGGAAATAATTCTTTTTGCTCCATGAAAATTTCCTTTCGATATTTTGCCTAAAAACCTCATACGATAGGAAATCTACCAAGACAAATGTGTTCAAAAAGTAATATTTTCATATTATTTAATATATACGAGATTACAATACACGTAAAGTCATGCGAAATTAGAAAACGAAGATTCATTCGAAAAAAATTATCTTGCTCCATAAAAATTCCCTTTCAAAATTTTGCCTTATAAAACCTCCTACAGTAGGAAATCTATCGAAAAAAATATCTTCAAAAGCTTTATTTCCACATTATTTAATATATAGATGAGATTACAAGACCTATAAAGTCATGTGAAATCAGAAAATGAAGATTTATCCGAATAAATTCCATTTGCTCCATGAAAAATTCCCTTTCAGTATTTTGCCTAAAAACTTCCAGCAATTGGAAATGTATCGGGGCAAATGTGTTCAAAAAGTTTTATTTCCTTATTTTTTAATATATACGATATTACAACACCTGTAAAATCATGAGAAATCAGAAAATGAAGATTTATCCAAAAAAATTCCTTTTGCTTCATGAAAATTCCCTTTCAAAATTTTGCCTTTATAAAATCTCCTACAGTAGGAAATCTATCGGAACAAATGTGTTTGGAAGGTTTTATCCTCATATTATTTAATATATACAAAATTACAATACATAAAAAGTCATGCGAAATCAGAAAATGAAGATTTGTCCAAAAAAATTCCTTTTCCTCCATGAAAATTCCCTTTCACTATTTTGACTAAAAACCCCTACAATAGGAAATCTATAGAGACAAATGTTGTCGAAAAGTTTTATTTTCATATTATTTAATATATATGTGATTACAGCGCCCGTAAAATCATACAAAATCACAAAACGAATATTTGTCCGAAAAAAATTCTTTTTATTCCATGAAAAATTACCTTTCGGCATTTTGCCTAAAAACCCCTTGTAATTGGAAATCAATCGGGGCAAATGTGTTCCAAAAGCTTTATTTCCATACTGTTTAATATTTACAAGATTACAACACTTGTAAAGTCATGTGAAATCAAAAAACGAAGATTTGTCCGAAAAAATTCATTTTGCTTCAAGAAAAATTCTCTTTTAGCATTTTGCCTAAAAACCTCCTGAAGTAGGAAATCTATCAGGGCAAACATGTTCGGAAGGTTTTATTTTCATAGTATTCAATATATACAACATCACAACACCCGTAATGTCATACGAAATCAGAAAACGAAAATTTGTCCAAAAAAATTCCTTTTGCTTCATGAAAAATTCCATTTTCTTATTTTGCCTAAAAATCCCTACAATAGGAAATCTATCAAGACAAATGTGTTCGGAAAGTTTTATTTTCATATTATTTAGTATACACATGATTACAACACCTGTAAAATCATACAAAATCACAAAACGTAAATTTGTCCCCAAAAATTCCTTTTGCTCCATGAAAATTCAATTTCGTTATTTTGCCTAAAAACCTCCTGCAGTAAGTAATCTATCGGTACAAATGTGTTCGAAAAGTTTTATTTTCATACTATTTAATAAATACGAGATTACAAGACCTATAAAGTCATGCAAAATCAAAAAAGGAATATTTGTCCGAAAAAATTCATTTCGCTCCATGAAAAATTCTTTCGATATTTTGCCTAAAAACCTCCTGCAGTGTGAAATCTATCTGGATAAATGTGTTCAGAAATTTTTATTTTCTTATTATTTAATATATACATGATTACAACACCAGTGAAGTCATGTGACATCAAAAAATGAAAATTTGTCTGAATATACTCTTTTACTCCATGAAAAATTCATTTTTGATATTTTGCCTAAAAACGTCTTACAGTAGGGAAATTTATCGGGACAAATGTGTTCGAAAAGTTTATTATCATATTATTTAATATATACACACACACGAGATTACACCACATGTAAAGTCATGCAAAATCAGAAAACGAAGATTTATCCGAAAAAATCCCTTTTGCTCCATGAAAAATTTCCTTTCGAAATTTTGCTTTATAAAACCTCCTGCAACAAGAAATCTATCAGAAAAATGTCTTCGCAAGCTTCATTTCCACATTATCTAATATATACGAGATTACAAGACCTATAAAGTCATGCGAAATCAGAAAACAAATATTTGTCCGAAAAAATTCCTTTCGCTCCATGAAAAATTCTTTCGGTATTTTGCCTAGAAACCTCGTGCAGTAGAAAATCTATCAGGACAAATGTGTTCCGAAAGTTTTACTTTCATATTGTTTAATATATACATGATCACAACACCTGTGAAATCATGCAACATTAGAAAATGAAGATTTGTCCGAAAAAATTCATTTGCTTCATGAAAAATTCCATTTTGATATTTTGCCTAAAAACCTCCTACGGTAGGAAATCTATCGTGACAAATGTTTGAAAAGCTTTATTGTCATATTATTTGATATACATGAGATTACACCACATGTAAAGTCATGCGAAATCAGAAAACAAAGATTTATTCGAAAAAATTCCTTTTGCTCCATTAAAAATTCTCTTTCAAAATTTTGCCTTATAAAACCTCCTATAGTAGGAAATCTATTGGAAAAATGTCTTCAAAAGCTTTATTTCCACATTATTTAATATATACGAGGTTACAAGTGTGACGACCTGAGCTATGACGTCCTGGCAACGTCACATACTAAGTGCAAGCGAAAATTATAAGGATCATGAGAAGCTTCATTAACTTTCCTTTCAAAAACCATTCGGGCTTACATACGTCGACCTGGATTACTTACAAGTTCTTCACCTATGTATAACATATATTTACATGTTCATAACAAAGGTGTAAATAATTAGCCAGGGAAAAGGGTGAGAGGGATTCCTAACTTCACTACCCCCACACTAGCCCACGTCCATCCAAAAAAAGACAAAAAACAAAAGATGTCTTCTCTGGCTTCATTATGATCTGGGTGCCTAAGCACCTCCTGTCCCGGTTCCAGGTCCTCCAACACCGAACTGAAGAGGGCCAAACAGCTCCCCTTCGTGGTTTATGAACCAAGCAACGAACCTCATAGAAATCCAGTCTACCCTGCCATCGTCCATCCAAACCGTAGCCTCATATCTTGTGTAGGTCAACTCGATATCAGGGTCATATACGTTGTAGAAAGAAACATCAATGTACGCTATCACCCCATAACAAGCAATCAGTGGTACGTCCATACTAACAATCTGAAAAGTAGAAAGGAATGAGCAATGCCCTAATAAAGAAATAATAAGACCCTAAGCTAGACAATCGACAGTTGCCAAAGAAAACAAAAGAACACAACCAAATAGCTTAACATACTAAGGCAGGATTGTCACAGGTATAACTAAATGAATACTAAAATGTCACATGAATGATCACTCCATAACAAACATGCTAAATGCACATGTATACCTCATGCTCCTAATTTGAACTAAAATGAAATGCAACAGCAGCAGGCAAACTCACATGCCAAGTGGAATTTACATTATAGTGTGCATATCAAAGTCCACCCTCGATCAGTTTACCCACCGGAACGCAAGTCAGCCCGATTGAGTCACTTCCGGAATCCCACATCCGGACTTCCACGATATTGCTATCATAGGCATCTCACTATGAGGCATCCCGGTATCACACAACTGAGGCATCTCAAGATCACTCAGCATGGGGCATCTCACTTCGAGGCATCCCGGTATCCCACAACTAAGGCATCCCTGATCACACACGAGGGCATCTCAACTCCGAGGCATCCCAGTATCTCACTCAACCGAGGCATCCAAGATCACACAGCATGGGCATCCCACTCCCCGAGGCATCACCAGTATCTCAGTACCAATGGAAATCTCTTACTCATTTAATTCACACATTCCACACATCACACCTTTGAATTATATCACATCACAGCATGCATTAGACCTCAAGAACACATGATCACTTCAAGCAAGACTCATGCTCACACAACATTTCATCCATGTCGCACTCATTGCACACCCATGTCACAATTGGTAACCATACAATGACCACACTTCGAATTATGGAAGAGGCATGCTCATGCACAAACTAACCATTATCACAAGACCATTAGACTGCATATATGCCTTGAAAATCAGGTACAAGAGGCATAGCATCCATTGCACAGTCTTGGATCAAGGCAGGATACAAGCTGACACGGGCGGTTTCAATCACAGAAGCAGAAAGCGCATCAAATCTCATCAAAATACTACAAAATTTTAGTATGTTATAGAAGAGTCATAGATTAACATTTTTTTGTGAAGAAACCTAAGCTTATATCTCATTGTATAAAGAGCAGTAATTTGCTGCCTTTACCCCTAAATTCTGCAGCAACTTCCAAATTAAGTGTCTACTAAAGAAGGATCATTTCACTACTCAAATCTCGACCGTTTGTTCTCAAATTTTAATACGTTGTTTCTCAAGTTATTTCCTACAACTTTCATGAAGGGTTTATGGTCCAAATCCATCTAGAAAATTACAAAAAATTCGTAGAACTACCTAAGATTCTACGGTTTTCTGCAAGTCAGTTTGCTGTTTTAAGGGAGAATGTTCTCGCCAACACATTTTCACAAGAAACTCTCTACAACTAGTGGTCGAAGCCTAAAATAGTTAGTACACTCTTAAGAACATTAGTTGTTTCCTTTAACTACACCTTTAAAACTCCAAGTGATGCACAAACTAGTAAGTTTTCCATCTCTGTCTTTCCCAAACAGAACATCCCGAGCCACTATCCCCATCTACAGCTCAACCAGATTATTTAGTTTATCTACAACCTCTTTTAATACTTCGACACCTCTCCGACAGTTCCCAAAAGTGATCTCATTAGCTGTTCGCCTACACACAGCAATCCACAGCTCAACTCAAGGCTAGTATTCGCGTCTCGACTTCTCAACAGCAACGTGCAATGCCCATCTATCACTCAGCGTGATCTACCCACCAACTCGACCAACTCAGCTCCCTTGCACTCGATTCTTTAACCATCCAAACCCCTATCATGACATGTAAAGACCAACAGCTTCATTTGAGTGCCCATCTAACCTATTCCAACTAAAAAAAAAAACATCAAACTTAATCCTCCACCATTCAGAATGCTCCGCAAGTTCCCTCGACAAACAGCAGATAAATTCTAGTTTAGGACCTCATCATTTCCTTACTGGTTTTTCGGCTTTGCTGGTGGCTCGATGCTCTTCGAGAATTTGCTCTCGAGCTCACGCAAGAAGAAGAAAGAGTCGATGGAGCTGCTAGGCTTCGCTTCTGCTCGAGCCGTGAAAGGAAGGAGAAGAGAGAGAATTTTGGGTCTATTTTGGGGAGGAGAGAATGGCGTGAATTCTGAGGGAGTTTAGCTTGAGTGTGCAGATTTTTGTTTTAAATCCCAAGGAAAGAAATAATAGTTAGAAATGATTAATAATGATGTCTCCTCTGAAGCTTCAGGTTGGAGAGAAAACCGAAAGGGAAGAAATGGGTGTCGTGGCTCCCATGCACGCCTTATTCTTCATGGTCGACACCTAGCGCTCGAGAATAGTTAACTTCTAATCCATGTCATTAGTTAGTCTATTAGTTTCTAACGTTTTCTACTTAGTTTTGTTTCGAATCCACAAAATTTTCAATCCTCTTGTAACTATACGAATCTATGAGTTCGCACAAATCGAATTGACGCGTTAACATCTCGGCACTAATCTACGAACAAGAATTTATCACGAGAAATTACTAAAGTTAGTGGTCGACAATAGAATTACAATCGCTTATAAGTTTTTTAATAAATTTTCTAATAAATCCCTCATAATGGTAATCTATAATCTTAATCGAAAATTAAGGCGCTCGGACATAAATACTAGTCTCTGGCCCACCAGGCTCATCCCACGACATTTCATGGCCCACTAGACTTAATTCACAATTTTAAAGAACCCGACTCTTGGCCCGCTCCAAGCCAAGCCCAAGTCCATATACTATCCTTTGGCCGATCAAGCCCATACTTGATATCTTTGTGCGGCCCGTTAACTACTTAAACCCATACTTTCCTCACGGCCCATCAAGCTTGTCATCTTGCCCGCTTTAAAAATAATCCAAGCCCTTAACAGTCCGATTATACTTATAGGGTCGGTAGAATTCAGGATGTCACAACAAGACTTGTAAAGTTATGCGAAATCAAAAAACGAAGATTTATCCAAAAAAATTCCTTTTGCTCCGTGAGAAATTCCCTTTGGGTATTTTGCCTAAAAACCCCCTAAGTCAGAAATCTATCAGGGCAAATGTGTTCAAAAAGATTTATTTCCTTAAACATACGAGATTACAACACTTGTAAAGTCATTCAAAATTAGAAAACGAAGATTTGTTTGAAAAAAATTCTTTTTGCTCCATGCAAAATTCTCTTTTGGTATTTTGCCTAAAACCCCCTACAATAGGAAATTTATCATGGCAAATGTGTCCGAAAGGTTTTATTTTCATATTATTTAATATATATATATATGAGATTACAATACTTGTAAAAGTCATTCGAAATCAAAAAATGAAGATTTGTCCTACAAAATTACTTTTGCTTCATGAAAAATTCCCTCTCGGTATTTTGTCTAAAAATCTCTTGCAATAGGAAATCTATCAAGACAAATGTGTCCAAAAAGTTTTATTTTGATACTATTTAATATATACAAGATTACAATACCTGTAAAGTCATGTGAAATCAGGAAATGAAGATTTATCCGAAAAATTTCCTTTTGCTCCATGAAAAATTCCATATCAATATTTTGGCTAAAAAACCCTACAGTAGGAAATCTATCTAGACAAATGTGTTCAAAAATTTTATTTTTCATATTATTTAATATATACGAAATTAGAACACATGTAAAGTCATGCAAAGTCAGAGAATGAATATTTGCCCAAAAAAATTCATTTTTCTCCATGAAAAATTATTTTGGTATTTTGTCTAAAAACCTCTCGTAATAGGAAATCTATCGGGACCAATATGTTCAAAAAAATTTATTTTCATATTATTTTTATTACATACGTGATTACAATACCTATAAAGTCATGCGAAATCAGAAAACGAAGATTTGTCAAAAAAATTCCTTTTGCTCCATAAGAAATTCCCTTTCGGCATTTTGCCTTAAAACCTCCTATAGTAGGAAATCTATCAGGACAAATGCGTTCAGAAAGTTTTATTTTTGTATTATTCTTATTACATACGTGATTACAACAATTGTAAAGTCATGCGAAATCATAAAACAAAGATTTGTCCTAAAAACTTCCTTTTGCTCCCTAAGAAATTCCCTTTAGGCATTTTGCCTAAAAACCTCCTAAAGTAGGAAATCTATCGGGACAAATATGTTCAAAAATATATATATATATATATATATATTATTTAATATATATGACATTACAACACCTGTTAAATCATGTGAAATCAGAAAATGAAGATTTCTCTGAAAAAAATTCCTTTTGCTCTATGAAAAATTACCTTTTGAAATTTTGCCTTATAAAGCCTCCTGCAACATGAAATCTGTCGGAAAAATGTCTTCAAAAGCTTTATTTCCACATTACTTAATATATATATACACACACACACACACACACACACACGTGATTACAAGACCTGTAAAGTCATGCGAAACCAGAAAATGAATATCTGTCCAACAAAATTCCTTTCGCTCCATGAAAAATTATTTCGGTATTTTGCCTAAAAGCCTCCTACAGTAGGAAATCTATCAGGACAAATGTGTTCAGAAATTTTTATTTTCATGTTATTTAATATAGACGAGATTACAACACATGTAAAGTCATGCAAAATCAAAAACGAAGATTTATCCAAAAATTCCTTTTGCTCCATGAAAAATTCCCTTTCAGAATTTTGCCTTATAAAACCTCCTACTGTGGAAATCTCTTGGGACAAATGTGTTCAAAAATTATTATTTTCATGTTATTTAATATAGACGAGATTACAACACATGTAAAGTTATGCAAAATAAAAAAAAAAAAAACAAAGATTTATCTGAAAAAAATTCCTTTTGCTCCATGAAAACTTCCCTTTCGGAATTTTGCCTTATAAAACCTCCTACTGTGGAAATCTATCAGGACAAATGTGTTCGAAAATTATTATTTTCATGTTATTTAATATAGACAAGATTACAACACATGTAAAGTCATGTGAAATCAAAACAACGAAGATTTATCCAAAAAATTCCTTTTGCTCCATGAAAAATTCCCTTTCGGAATTTTGCCTTATAAAACCTCCTATGGTAGGAAATATATCAGAAAAATATCTTCAAAAGCTTTATTTCCATATTATTTAATATATACGAGATTACAAGACCTGTAAAGTCATGCGAAATCTAAAAACGGAGATTTAACTAAAAAAATTCATTTTACTCCATGAAAAATTCCCTATTGCTATTTTGTCTAAAAACCTCATGCGGTTGGAAATTTATCGGGGCAAATGTGTTCAAAAATCTTTATTTCCTTATTGTTTAATATATATGAGATTACAACACTTGTAAAGTCTTGCGAAATCAGAAAACGAAGATTTGTCCAAAAAAAAAAAAAATTTGCTCCATAAAAAGTTCCCTTTCCATATTTTGCCTAAAAACCCTTGCAGTTGGAAATCTAATGGGAAAATGTGTTCGAAAAGTTTTATTTTCATATTATTTAATATATACGGATTAAAACACCTGTAAGGTCATGCGAAATCAGAAAAAGAAAGATTTGTCCAAAAAAATTCCTTTTTCTCCTTCAAAAATTCCTTTCCGAAATTTTGCCTTACAAAACCTCTTGTAGTTGGAAATCTATCGGGAAAAATCTGTTCCAAAAGTTTTATTTCCATATTATTAAATTTATATGAGATTACAACACATGTAAAGTGATGCTAAATCTAAAAACGAAGATTTGTCCTAAAAGATTTCTTTTGCTCCATGAAAAATTTTCTTTTGGTATTTTGCCTAAAAACCTCCTACTATAAGAAATCTATCAGGACAAATGTGTTCGAAGGTTTTATTTTCATATTATTTAATATATATGAGATTACAACATGTGACATCCTGATTTTCGACCCTATTTCGATTAAATGAAATGGGCTTTTCATCAACGTGCCTATGGTTCTTTTCTCTAAGCTGATCACTCACGAGATAACTAATCTACCAGGTGAAGCCGTTAAGGGATATAAATGCGACAGACTTGAGAATTCGATCAGAAATCGACTGCTCGACTGTGCTAATCAGCAAGGGTCAATACTATACTATTAAAATTGATAAAAGATCGGAGATAGGTCAATTCGACAGAAGAGCATAATTAAATTGTGGGTGATTCCACTTGATTGCAAAATTTGTGTCGAACGGCACTAAACTGATTTTTCTGTTGATTGTACCTAGTGCCCATTATTGAAACCTTGAGATTTTTACAACAACCGAGAGTAGCCGATGAGTTGAAGATGCACAAACGTAAATTGAAATTTATCAACCACAGGTTAAATGCGATAAAATCCCTAAAAGCTACCTAGTAGGTTAGGTCACGTTAAAATCGCGTCCGATCGAAATTAACCATGAAATTGAACTCGGTTTCGGGAATCGAAAGTTCGAGCATGTCACGATTTATTTTTAGGACCTCGTCTCACCTTTTGGGAATTTTCCGTCGAGCCCGGAATTTTGGCAAAAAAAAATCAAAATTGGCCAATTATATTCAAAGAAATTCGGATGGGCAAAATTGAGGAAAATCTTGGCCTTCAAAATGGACCAAGTGGTGAGGGAAATTATGGAATTTCGTTTGGGCACCTAAGTTGGTATTTTTGGAGGCCAGTTTGGCTTGATTTTGTGAGAAATTGAATGAAAACCAAGGCAAATTCGTAGGGGCAGCTGCTAGGGTGATTTTGGGCATCAACTTGAAGTCATGTGGTGAAGTTTTGTGAAGAATTGGCTTGTGGGAGAAGCTTGGGCAGCTAAGGACTGAAGACTTTGGTGCCAAAGGCACTCAAGTGGAAGATATTTGAGGTGAAAGGCCATTAGCTCAAGCCTTGACTTCCAAGGCTTCATGTTCCCCCCCTTGTCTCCCCTCTCTCCCTCCCTTCTCCCTCATACTCGAGCAGCCCCATCTTCTACAGCTTCTTCTTCCTTTTTCTTCCTCAAATCTTCACCTTCTTCTCCATTGTTGCTGTTGCTACCTCACTCGCCCAGCCCTACACAAAACCAGCAACCAGCCTTCCACTTCCCGTAGTTCGTCGGTGTTCTTTGTCTCGCACGCCCACACTAGGCCGCCCGGCTCCGCCCTCCGTCCTGTCCAGCTTGCAACAGGGCTGTCCCCGAGCCGACTGTCGACTAGCCTCCCCCCATCCCAACTCCGACCACCCCCTGCTCGCCTAGCTGCCGCCCCCACTTCCGCCAGCCATCACTACCGCCAGCTAGCCGTGTCTAGCCCCATCGACCCCCTCGACCAGCTCCAAGTCAGAACTGAAGTTCCAGCTTGAGCTGTGAACTTGCTAGGCCGTTTTCAGCCCTTTTCCAGCCTCATTTGGTGTCGCCGTAGGCCTGGGTTTTGGTCGCCGTCACGCAGCCGTCGCCGAGGACCCGCTATCTCACTAAACCGGTGAGTTAGCCTCCAAAACTCTAATTAGGGGTTAATTGCACTTAAGGGTGGATTAGTGTCACGACCTAACTTTCGGGTGTACCACCTAGGGTTTAGGCTAATGAATTACTAAGTTTTAACTTAGCTCGGGCTCTCCTAAGCCCATATCAATTCGCGACTTAGTTTCAAATTTTTTAACATGCACATGGATTTTATCTATGAGTCACCACTAATCGGTTTATGGTAAGTCGATTAGACACCTAAGTAAAATAATGGGAGCATTATTTTACTCCTACAAACCAGAGACTTTGGGTACAGGGACTTGGTTACACTAAATTTTTCTAAAGCCTTTTCGATACCATTCTTTTTATTTTCAAAAAAAAAATTTGTAGGCAGTTTGGATTTATTTTAACCTAAATTACTATCATGCAATAGGGTGATCACACGGGTGCTCAATCATTATTAAACACTCAATAAATCAAATAAATTGCATAAAAAAATTAAATGTACAAAGCAAACAATTTTTCTGGTTTTCTTTTATCTCGAAATTAAGACATGCACTTTAACTACATGACCTAAATTTGCTAACAAGCTATTTCTTATTAAATGAACCTAACATGCAAGCCAATTGACATCCACCTAATATTTTTCTATTTTTTTATTAAAATTCGTAATAATAAAAAAAACTAATTAAGCTATCTACAAAGGAATAGTTTTCTAATATGTTTTAGGGGTTAATTTGACTTAAACATTATCTTATCTTAGAAAACTATTTTTGTAAAGAAAAATGAGCTTATCAAAATATGCAAACAGTATTTAAGAGTAGGGGTGAGCATGGTCCAGTTTGGGCCAATCCACCCCCTAACCCTAGGACCAACCCGCACAGTGTCGGTCCTCAATTTTTGGGACCGAGGACCGACCCTATTGAGCTTGGGACCAAGGACCGGACCGACCCAATGGGTTTGGTCCGGTTCCAAGGTCAACCCGGGACCAAACGATAATTTTTATTTCATTTTTTGTACTCCTTAAAAAAGCGATTGAGGACTGGATTGACCCAATGGGTTCGGTCCGGTTTCCAGGTCAACCCAAGACCAACCAATAATTTTTATTTCATTTTTTGTACTCCTTGAAAGGGCAATCGAGAACCGTACCAACCCAAGGGTTCGATGATGAGCGATGTCAGCTAAGAAAGGCAAGCGGTGAGGGTCAAGTTGGGTGAGCGTCGAACAGAATGAGCATCGAATGTCAAGCAGGGAGCAACAAGCCAAGTGATTATCAAGCGGCGAGCAACACGAATGACCCAAAGTGAGCAAAGCAAGTGTTGAGTGGCGCGTGGAGAAGTTGTTTCCTTCGATTTTGGCAAATTGAAAACTAAAATGACAAATAAGACATAAGAGAACAAATACTAGATGAGGATGCCATAAGGAGTTGTTTATGCCTTTTTTGGATGCCGTGAAAACTTCTCACAAAAACATTTTCCTCTTTTGTAAATTATGACTATTGACACCTGTAAAAGACATTAAAAATCTAAGTTATTAAAAAATAATGTAAAATTACTTGAACTCCTTACTAATGAACTCTTTAATGTTGTTAACGCTATTTATTTTAAGGTTTTCTCTATATAAAAAATTATAAATAATATTATATATATATATCTATATATATATATATATATATATATATAGTCGGGATTGGTCCGGGTTGGACCGACCTGTAACTCTCGGGGGCGAGGACCGACCCGTACAGTCTTGGTCAAGGAATTCTAGGACCAAGGACCGACCCGGTCTCCGTGGGAACCAGACCGGGACCGGCGGGGTTGGGCCGGTCCGGTTAGTCCGGGGTTGACCCCGGACCGATGCTCACCCCTATTTAAGAGTCTATCTATTAAAAAAAAAAAAAAAAAAAAAAAAATCCTAATCTATTCCAAATATTATCTAAAAGTGCAATTTTAAAAATGCAATCATAATTTACTAAACCAACACACTTCGATGCAAGATTTGATTTTTGATTCTTTTGATTATTTTTAGTATTTTTTTTTAGATAAGTAAGTGCCAGATAAACATCATATCTAAACCACTCAAGATATTGAGCAAATGAATGATTAAAATAATCGAAAAAATAATCTGTTGTCTCACGGATTAAATTAACGATTACTTTAACCATAAACATCACAACATATAAGAAAATTCAAAATAATTAAAAATTTGATCTGAAGTCTTACGAATCAAATTAATAATTACAATGATTGAATAAGTTAAAATACTATCAGAAAGCCCCAAAAATCAATATAATTAAAAAAAATGATCCGACATCTTACGAATCAAATTAATAATTACAGTAATTTTGAACAAAACCTTATGGATAATGCCTAGAATATTCATAAAATGAACAATGACATCCAATGTTCTAATTTACACAATAATAACGAAACTTGATAAATAAAATAAAATAAAATACACTACCTAAAATGAGGATTCGAGAGGACAGCAGTGCAATGGGAGTAAGCGCGGGCGGACCAGCAGTGGCGATGGGCGAGTAGGTCACAGGCGGTGGTGGCGCGGGCTGAGGCGTGGTGGTGGAGGGTGCTGGGCGCGGCAGAGGGGGGCTATGCAGACGTCGAGCGCCAAATGGAAGGCAGTGCGCAGACTGCTGGTGTGGGTTGCAGAAGTTGAGGTGCGACAGGCGAGGCGAAAGGGAGCAGCGGCGACTGGCGGCCCGACGATTGGCTCGAATCTACTAGCGTCCGAGCGCTACTGTGATGCAGAGACAGCAGACGCGGGGACGAGCGAGCGTTGGCACTCGAGCGGAGAGGCAGGCGCGACGAGCACTGGGTGAAGGTGCTGCAAGGTCGACGGGCGATGGTGGCGGACCGGCAGTGGGAAGCTTGGCAGCAGGGGGCTCACTCGGGTAGAGGGCAGCGCAGCCGCGGGCTGCTGAGCATCGGAGGGCGATAGTGACCGGCGGCGACAGGCTAAGGTGCGGCCCGCTGCTGGCGTCCGGCACGACGAAGCATGGGTTGCTAGCGTTAGTAGCAACGGTGGCGCGGTGACGGCAGGAGCTGTGACAAGCGCGCAGAGGCGCGGCCGCAAGTGCAGGTGTCGGGGATGGTGGTGTGGAGGCGCGACGACCAGTGGCGACAAACAAATGAGCTGCTATGGCGTCGGCGCTCGTGGGTCACAGGCGGAGGCGAGGCTGAGATGTTGCTGGTGCGGTGGCCGATGTAGGGGCGTCGCGGCTTCTGGGCCGCAACGGCGGTGAACGGAGCAACAGTGGCGCGCGGGAGGGCCTACAGCGGCGGAGAGACGAGCGAGGAAGAAGAACAGTGTTTCTTCCTTTCTTTTTTTTTTTTTTTTTTCTTCCTCTAACTTGTCCCTTCGCATCTCTCTCTCTGTCTCATCCCAGCAACTACTTTCTGCCCTTGTACTTTTCAGCAGAAGGCCAAAACTTCTGCGGACTTTTTCCTCTTCCAAGATTTCTTCTCTCTTTTCTTTTTGTTGAATTCTCGACCTAGAAAAACCAAGAAAAGCCCCACTCATGTTTTTTTGCTATGAATTTTTTTTTTGCTCTCCCCCTGGTCTCCGTATGTGCACAACACCTTTTATAGGGGAGAAATTTAGATCTTTGTGGCATATTTTGTTTCCAATTTTGCTTGTACATAATCCCCCCGAATATATCATTAAAATATATGCACCCTGCGCAATATTCCATTTTGTATTTTTCAAATATTCCATTCGAAACCTTCTTTTCTTTCCAAAATATGTCCCTCGATGTATATTATCTGAATATGTGAAAAATATCACGTCGTATAAAAAATCAATGCTCACCGTCGGTACAATGCAAAAATGGAATAAAATAAAATAGAATAAAATAAATGTTTCTAAACTATATGTTATGCAATTTTAATTCTATTTTTTTGGGTAAAAAATTAACCCATTTTTTATGCAAAAATTTAGGTGTCAACAGCTGCCCCTCTTTGAAGGTGAGCTCGTAGAGGTTGCCTTCAAAGATAAATTGAGACCTAAATTTTGGTCATCCACATGCATTGAATGATTTTTGTTGGAAAATGAATTCCATTTTTTTTTTAAAAGCAATTTATGTGATGCTTGGAAATGCTAATGCAAATGGTAAAGGAACCTACCTGGAATAACTTACCTTCAAGAAGGATAGAGTAATTCGAGATAGTGGGTGTTACATCTACAAGACCCGTACCTTTCTAAGGTCACCCAGAATAGCAACGAGGCTTTGTAAGGAAACTGTTTTTCTAAGACCCATACCTTTCTACGGTCGTATTTAATTGTCTAGGACCTGAACCTTTCTTTGGTTGCCTTGACAAAAAAAAAATTATTTTTTGAAGACCCGTACATTTCTATGATCATCTGAATGGAAACATATATTGTCTAGGACCCATACCATTCTACAGTCGCCTAAACGGGGATTCACTTTTCAGGACTCGTACCTTTCTATGGTCACCTGTTAAAGCAACAAATATTGTCTAAGACTCGTACCTTTTTACGGTCGCCTAGCATTGCGGCATGGATCATCTAACCAGGACCCGAACCTTTCTTCGATCACCTTAATCAAATTGAATTTGGAGAAAAATCTTCAGGGGACAGCTTGACCGAGTTGAGTGTTGGTGCACTTGAGAAAGAATACCATATCAATGGAAAGAAACTCTGGGCTACAAAGGCACACCATGTCGATGAAAGAGGTCCCGGGCTACCGAAGCACACCATGTCAGTTAAGAGGAACTTCGGGCTATGAAAGCACGCCGATTTGATAGGGGGACTCTAGGCTACAAAAGCACCCCATGTCGATGAAAAGGACTCTAGGCTATGGAAGCATGCCAGGTCAGAAACTCTGGCCTACGAGAGCACGCCGTGTCAATTAAGAGAGACATCGGGTTATGAAAGCACGTCGAGTCAATGAAAGGAACTCTAGGCTACGAAAGCACGTCGAATCAATATAAAGGACATCGGGCTACAAAAGCATGCCGGGTCGATGAAATGGACTCTGGGCTACGAAAGCACACCAGGTCATATCAAGGAACACCGGGCTATGGAAGCATGCTGGGTCATTAAAGAGGGACATCGGGCTATGGAAGCACGCCGATTTGATGGGGGGACTCTGGGGACTCTAGGCTACAAAAGCACGACATATTAATGAAAAGGACTCGGGCTATGAAAGCACGTCAAGTCCGAAACCTGTGCTACAAGAGCATGCCGAGTCGATGAAAGGGACTGGGCTATGAAAGCACGCCATGTCAATATAAAGGGACACCGAGCTTTGGAAACACGCCGGTCGATGAAAGGACTCGGGCTACGAAAGCACGCGAGGTCAATATAAAGGGACACCGGGCTATGAAAGTATGCCGGGTTGATGAAAGAGACTCTGGGTTACGAAAGCACGCCAGGTCAATATAAAGGGACACCGGCTATGGAAGCACGTTGGGTCGATAAAAGGGACTTTAGGCTACGAAAGCACACAGATCAATATAAAGAGACACCGGGCTAAGGAAGCACACCAAGTCGATAAAGAGTGACATCGGACTATAAAAGCACGCTGAGTCGATGAAAATGACACCAGGCTACGGAAGCACGCCGAGTCGATGAAAGGGACTCTGGGCTCCGAAAGCACGCCAAGTCAATAGAAAGAGACACCGAGCTAAGGAAGCACGCCGGGTCGATAAAGAGTGACATCGGGCTATAAAAGCACGCCGAGTCGATGAAAAGGACACCAGGCCACGGAAGCACGCCGGGTCAATGAAAGGGACTCTAGGCTACGAAAGCACGCCAGGTCAATATAAAGAGACACCGGGTCAATGAAAAGGACTCTGGGCTACGAAAGCACGTCAGGTCATATCAAGGGACACCGGGCTATGGAAGCACGTTGGGTCTATGAAAGGGAATCTGGGCTCCGAAAGCACGCCAGGTCAATATAAAGGGACACCGGGCTATGGAAGCATGCCAGGTCAGTGAAAAAGGTTTCGGGCTACGAAAGCATGCCAAATCTTGTGGCTTCAAGGAGCAACTTGAACATCAAGTATTACTCGGTCTTCAAGGAAATATTATATGTTAAACATGATTAGAGCAAAAATTAATATGCATTCATTAAAGACGTAGACAATTTGAGCTATTCTAGAATGCACATTTCAAAGTTCAGTGAGATTTTCATCAATTCAATCAAGGTTTATGCATAATGACTTTACCATATTTGCATCACCCAAATTTCCACTGAAGGGAATTGTCGTTCAAGACAATGACATGGATTTCTTAAGAATACTAAATGAGAGACCTTCAGTTAGAAAGGACTTTCACTCACACTCATTTAGAAGAGCTATTTTATGAGAATCACTCTATCTCACCATCATCATATCAACAAGGGTCCGAGTATTCTCACAAGCAGTACGACCTTACTAATCTGAGAGGTCTTTAACAGGGACCGTAAAGTGGGCTTGGTCAATGGCTTAACAAATGGACTCTTTGAGTCAAGGCAATTGAAAGAACAATTCTGTAATCATTTCTGGGTTTACAAGCCAAGAACCCTGCAAAATGAGAAAGAAATGATCTTACTCGCACTTCTTTGGGCGATGCCTATAAATATATGAACCCCTACGTTAATTCAAGTGCCCTAATCTGAAGAGACTTTGTAAGGGATGTAACATAGACTAGGTTCATGGGTTGAGAAACGAAAAGATCATTAGGCTCAAAATATGTGTAAAGGGTGAGAGTTGATGATCATCTTGGCATTGCTACCAGTTTTCTTTTTTCACCATCGAGGATTGTCTTCATAAGGCGCCCTATTTGAGTATTGCTCCATTGGAGATACAACCATTTTACAACCGATAGTCCTTATCTTGACTCTCTTTTTTCATCTATGGGCATCGGCCTTGCTTTTACCAGGCACACCGCTTTTTCATGCCCCTAGTTCTCATTCATTTTTTCTTCACTTCTTTTTCATAGGCATTGGCCTTACTTTTACCAAGCACACTGCTTTTTCATGCCCCCTTGGTTCTATTTTGAATGACCATATGGTGCCTTTAACATTTGGACCTTTGGGAGGTCTTCATCTTTGAATGACACCCGAACTTATAAGGATTTGAACAATTGCTTTTTGCCTTACCCCAGTGTAGGGGATGATCACCAACGGGGATTGAAGAAATGAAATTACAGGCTCAAATGGGCTATGCAAAGGATATAAGTATATAGGATAGAGAAAGAAATGTTCTTCGTCATCCTAAGGCACTTAAATTACCACATGAATTTAATGTAATAGCACGACTTGAAGATTGATGCAAGTGAGAACAAGAAAATTTCTTTCTATTTTCTCCACCTTATAGTGCTATCTTACCTCCAATTTGTCCCAATGTGGGGTAGTTCTTGACAGGGGTAATTTGAAAAGAGTTTCCATAAGTGTATGGAGCTCAAAGAAGTTAAGCAATGGATCATATGTAGTGCTTGGGGTAGAGAAATGAATTACCCCTCATCATTTCAATCATCGTACCTTTCGCGAGAAAACTCTTTATCTTGTAGATATGGAACTTTCTATACTCATCTCACAAATGTATAAGTAGGGGACTGTGTATAGGATAGGGCTTGCCTTTCATCATCCTGACACGTCTCATTTCGCATTCTTAAGCATTTGATATCACTCCAATGAATTGTCCATCTTGACAAATCTCCTCATGAAATTGGTGAGTTAAATAAGTAAAATCACTATGGAAATTCTCTTTAAGCATGAAAAGCTCTATGACCATACTCAAAACATGGTTTCAAGCATTCATTCAGGGGATTGCCCCACAAAGGGACTATCTCGGTAATGGGTGTTCATGGATTGGCCCTATTGAAAGGGAACAAACATGCTAATTGATCAATCGAGACTGAAAATACGATCTTCAGTTTGATAGACGCTCCGTTCTTGCTTTTGCCCCTGATGTGCCTTTTTCACATTCTTTCTCATCAAGCCAAGAAAATAATTCTTTGAAACATAAAGTAAATGAGTTTGGAAATTAAACAGGGCTAACCTAATGCATGCTTTTGAAAAATGATTTTTTTTATTCTCTTTATTTTGGGAATTTTTTTGGATGAGGAAGCATGAAGAAGCCTAGTCCTCAGAATTTCTCCATGGATGATATTTTCTTTTCACTGTTGGATATCGTCACCGAGCTAGTTTGGTGTACCCCTTCATGCCCTCAAAATTGGAAATAAAATTGTAATTTCATTGAATAGAATCAAATGAATTACATTACTAGAATGGAAAATGCGAATAAGCAAACCCTAAAATGAAAGCAATAATTGAAACTTCAGAAAGCAGGAAATCCTTATAAAAAAAAAAAAAACTTGTAATCCTAGAAAGCATAAAAAAAAAAAAAAAAAAACTCCTTCGTAAGAGAGTGTGAAGATAAGAACTTCGTCACTCAGTGATAGTAGTTACGCCTCCGTCATGGTTGGGCATAGGGTTTTTCTAATTACTGCTGAAAGAGAACGCCTTTGTATCCAAGAGGTCTTGGACCTTATGCTTCAAAACATAGCAATCATCAGTGGAGTGACCAACTTCTCCCATGTGATAGTCACATTTTTCGGAGGGATTCTATGCAGGATAGTGCTCAGGATTGGTTGCTTCGGCTTAGTAGAGAGTAATCCCTTCTTTTGGAGAATAAGCAAAACTTTAGATAAGGGTCTAGGAAGAGGTGCGAATTGTCTTATAACATTTCGTCGTTGACCAAAGAACTGATGTCCTCCACCTTGTTACTTAGTAGAAATCTTAATTGCTAGAGTGTGATTGGATGTATCACGATTCGGTTGAGAATATGCCACATTAATCTCAGCTTCAAGGTCCTTCTCCTTCTTGGTAGAAACCCTCTTGTTAAATAGCTCAGTAAACCACCCTTCTCTTATCCCCATCTCAATTTGTTCTCCCACGAGAATAAGTTGATTGAAGTTCTCGACATATGTGCTGGCCATTCGATTACGGAACTCAGATGGGAGAGTCTTGACGAACAACTTCATCAACTCCTTGTCAGTAGGTTCAGGAGTGATTTGAGCTGCCAGATTTCGCCATCTCACGGCATACTCCTTAAATGATTCACTCATCTTCTTCTCCATTCTCTCAAGATCTTCTCGAGAAGGTGCAATATCCATATTGAACTTATACTGCTTGAGGAATGCATAAGCCACTTCATTCCAGGTGTCGAGAAGGTTCACATTCTTCATCACATACCAATTCAGTGCGGGCCCAGTCAAACTTGCATGAAATGATTGGATCATGAGGGGCTCATTCTTGACATATTAGGCCATGCGTACATGATACATCTGCAAATGAGCTTTTGGGCAGGAAGTACCATCATATTTCTCGAACTCCGGCATCTTAAACTTCTTTGGCATCTTGACCTTCCCATACACGGACAAGTCAAAGAGGAGTGAACTTTGTGACTCTTGCAATTGCTTCACTTTCTCCTCGATTTTTGCAAAGCGTTCATCTTGCTCCATCTTAGGGACATTGTTAGGCTTCGTCTTTTCAGCAGTGACCAATAGTGGGTCATCTTCCAGCTCAAGCATGTCGTCATCACCTATTTGAGCCTTGTTTGCTTGCTTCGGGATAACTATCTCGGGAAGAGCAAGTGCAGGAGTCGGATTCGCTAGGAGGGATTGGATTTGAGCTATCATAAGTTGCATAGAGGTGAGCAATTGTTGGAATTGGTCTTCCATAGCGGATATACGATCACGCATTTCAGTTTGGTCGGCCATTCTAGCTCTTGATTGCGTAATTATGGGCGAACGTGAGAGATCCATTATCACCTAATTCGAAATGAATGAAAATATGTAAGCACGAGGTGTAAATAAAGAGCCAATCCATGATGATGATCTAATCGATTTTTTCATTTTTTCATTCATTCATTGAAAAGTCTGTGCAAGAAGGGAATTTCCCAAAAATTACTAGAAAAATAAAAATAGGACACCATAGCAAGAACCAAATTTCCTAAACATGAACTAGGAAAAGCCAAAATTTGAAATTTCCTAATAAGAACAATAAAGACAGGAATTGAAAACAAATTTCCAAGGTTTTTTCAAACGATTCATTGCACGGCAATTTCCTCATTTCATTTCTAATTGACAAAAGAATTAAATCAATGATTAACCTAGATTGTCATTGATGGACCAAAAGAATGAAAAAATAAACTGCACGGTATAAGGATAGAAGACTTACTTCACTAAGGAAAATCAACGGTAATCACATAGACATGCACATGAGATGTGAGGCTCGATTCCTACCTAGATGGCTTAACAAAGTGGAGCTAAGAGGATGATTTGACCGCTGCAGTCTCGCGTTCAACATGTCAAGTCCTCTTAACTCCAGCTCAGTCGAATGAAATGTCATATAATCACGCAGTCTCGAGGACATGGACAAACACAATCGACACTATGAAAAACTTTCGAGGAAGAGAAGGTCAACCTCTACATAGCAGTCCCGCTTTTTAGGAAGTATCATTCTCAACACCATCCTAAAAATCCTATCGCAGCCCAAGTCCGGCAGCAGGTTGTGTGTACAATAGTATAGTGCTAAAAGTAATAAAACATACACAACAGTTTACATCAAACAACACTTCAACAGTTTGAATTCAAAACATTCATTCCCAACTCCAACCTGCAAAACAAGGGTTAGTAATCACTACTCCCCCTATACCTCCCCATCTACAAGAACATTTAACACCTTAAATGTTAGGGACATACCTAGAATCCTCGCTATCAAACAAAAACATTTTTAAAAAAGAAAAGAAAAATTGGCCTAAGTCCACTAAGAGTTTTAACTCAAGTTCCCAGCGAAGTCGCCAAGCTGTCATGACCTAAATTTCGGGTGCACCACCTAGGGTTTAGGCTAATGGATTACTAAGTTTTAAACTTAGCTCGGGCTCTCCCAAGCCCATACCAATTCGCGACTTCGGTTCAAATTTTTTAACATGCAAATGGATTTTATGTAGGAATCGTCACTAATCAATTTATGGTAGGTCAATTAGACAAGTAAGCAAAATAATGGGAGAATTATTTTACTCCTACAAACCAGAGACTTTGGGTACCGGGACTTGGTTACACTAGATTTCTCTAATGCCCTTTCGGTGCCATTCTTTTTATTTTCAAAAATATTTTTTTGCAGGCAGTTTGGATTCATTTTAACCTAAATTACTATCATGCAATAGGGTGATCCCACGGGTATTCAATCATTATTAAACACTCAATGAAAATAAAAAATTGCATCAAAAAATTAAATGCACAAAGCAAACAATTTTTTTGGTTTTCTTTTATCTAGAAATTAAGACATGCACTTTAACTACATGACCTAATTTTGCTAACAAGTTATTTCTAATTAAATGAACCTAACATGCAAACTAATTGACATGCACCTAATATTTTTGTATTTTTATTAAAATTCGTAATAATAAAAAAACTAATTAAGCTATCTAAAAGGAATAGTTTTCTAATATGTTTTAGGGGTTAATTTGACTTAAACCTCATCCTATCTTAGAAAACTATTTTTTAAAATAAAAATGAGATAATCAAAATGTACAAACGTTATTTAAGAGTCTATATAAAAAAAAATCAATCCCAATCTATTCCTAAAAATTATCTAAAAGTGCAATCCTAAAAATGCAATCCTAATTTAATAAACCAACACCCTCCAATGCAAGATTTGATTTTTGATTTTTTTATTTTTTTTTAGTGTTTTTTTTAGATAAGTAAGTACCAGATAAACATCATATCTAAACCACTCAAGATATTCAGCAAATGAAGGATTAAAATAATCGAAAAAATAATCCGTTGTCTCACGGGTTAAATTAACGATTACTTTAACCCTAAACAACACAACATAGAAGAAGATTCAAAATAATTAAAAATTTGATCCGAAGTCTTACGGATCAAATTAATAATTAAGATGATTTAATAAGTTAAAATACTATCAGAAAGCCCTAAAAATCAATATAATTAAAAAAAAAATGATCCGACATCTTACGAATCAAATTAATAATTACAGTAATTTTGCGCAAAACCCTACGGATAATGCCTAGAATATTCATAAAATGAACATTGACATCCAATGTTCTAATTTACACAATAATAACGAAACTTGATAAAATAAAATAAAATAAAATAAAAACTACCTAAGATGAGGATTCAAGAAGACAACAGTGCGATGGGAGTAAGCGCGGGCAGACCAGCAGCAGCGATGGGCGAGCAAGTCGCAAGCGGTGGTGGCGCAGTGGCAGAGGGTGCCAGGCATGATAGAGGGGGGCTATGTGGATGTCAGGCACCGGGCAGAAGGCAGCGCACAGACTACTGGTGTCGATTACATAAGCCGAGGCGCGGCAGGCGAGGTGGACGAGAGCGGCGGGCGACCGGCGACTGTGGACCGGGCGGCCCGGCGACCGGCTCAACCCATCAAGCGTCAAGGCACTACCGTGATGCGGTGACAAAGACGCAGTGGGACGAGCGAGCGCCGACGCTCGGGCAAAGAGGCAGGCACAGCGAGCACGGGGTGGAGGTGCTGCAAGGTCGACGGGCAACAGTGGCGAACCGGCAGAGGGAAGCTTGGCAGTAAGGGGCTCACTCATGCAGAGGGCAGCACAGCCGTGAGCTGCTAAGCGTCGGAGGGCGGTTGGTGGGCGGCGACGAGCCGAGGTGCGGCTTGCCGCTTGCATCGGGCACGAGGAAGCATGGGTTGCTCGCGTTGGGCAGCAACGGTGGCATAGTGACGGCAGGAGCCGTGATAGGCATGCAGGTGCGGCCGTGAGTGCAGGTGTCGGGGATGGTGGTGCGGAGGCGCGGCCACCAGTGGCGACGAACGGATGAGCTGCTGCGGCATCGGCACTCGTGGGTCGCAGGCGGAGGCGAGGCTGAGACATTGCTGGTGCAATGGCCAAGTGCAAGGGCGTCACGGCTTCTAGGCCGCAACGGTGGTGAGCGGAGCAACGGTGGCGCGCGTGGGGGCCTGCGGCGGTAGAGAGACGAACGAGGAAGAAGAACGATGTTTCTTCCTTTCTTTTTTTCTTTTTTCTTCCTCTAACTTGTCCCCTCGCGTCTCTCTCTCTCTCTCTTCCCAGCAGCTGCTTCCTGCCCTTGTGCTTTTCAGCAGAAGGCCAAAACTTCTGCTGAGTTTTTCCTCTTCCAAGATTTCTTTTCTCTTTTCTTTTTGTTGAATTCTTGACCTAGAAAAACTGAGAAAAGCCCCACTCACGTATTTTTGCTATGAATTTTTTTTTTTTGCTCTCCCCTCCCCAGTCTTCGTACGCACACAACACCTTTTATAGGGAAGAAATTTAGATCTTTGTGGCATATTTTGTTTCCAATTTTACTTGTGCATAATCCCCCTGAATATATCATTGAAATATATGCACCCCGCGCAATATTCCTTTTTGTATTTTTCAAATATTCCATTCGAAACCTTCCGTTCTGCCCAAAAATATGTCCATCGATGTATATTACCCGAATATGTGAAAAATATCACACCGTATAAAAATCAACGTTCACCGTCGGTCTAATGCAAAAATGGAATAAAATAAAATAGAATAAAATAAATGTTTCTAAACTATAGGTTATGCAATTTTAATTCTATTTTTTTGGGGGTAAAAAATTAATCCATTTTTTATGGAAAAAATTAGTTGTCAACAATTAGCTTAGGCCTAATTAGGATTAAGGTGGATTTAGTTTGAGTAACTATTTAGTTAGTTAGTTAGTTAGTTAGTTAGTTAGTTAGTTAGAGGAACTAGATTGGCTAAGGGATTAGTTAGGCTAGTTAGTAGTTAATTAGAGTAATGTAGTTAGTTTAGTTAAATTAGTTTAGTTAGTCTAGGTAAATTAGTCTAGCTAGTTTATGATAATTTAATTAAGTGTTTTAATTTAAATAATTTGCAATTTGTTTAATTAAATGCAATTTATTTAATTATTTATTTATTGGCGTAAATTATACCGGGATAGCCGGTTGTCAGAATTTCGTGCCAATCGTCATGAAAGTATTGTTTTGTGCCATTGATTAGTAATTTATGCAATTGAGTGTTGAATGATGATTTTTGAATTATTATTTCAAAAATATGGAATTTTGGTATTTAATTAGAAAAATACCGGGCGTCGGGTTTCAACGCCAAAAATGTTTTAGGTACCATATAAAATCGTGGAATTTTGAAATGAAAGGATATCACATTTCGTGGATCGATTTGACAATGTGACCACGCACAATTATTTTACCAGGTGTTTTTTAATATGAAGAAAATATGCCAAGTCTATTATTTGAAATGGAAGTATTTGAGTGCAAAGCATGATGTTCTTGGCCGAGCATGGATGTGTTTGTGATCACTTAAGTACCCTGATGCGTTTATGCGGGGTAGTGAATCCGTCCTGATGCGTTTACATGGGACGATGCCTAATTAAGTTCAGATGCCCCACGTCAACGAATGCCGGTCGCAATGAAGGCTGGGCCAATGCTCCTTCAGGAATGCCGTTTAGATGTAGACGTTGCCATGCTCGACGAAGCGGGACGACATCCGGTTATGCCGGATGACCGCCAACTATTGAGTTGGCCGTGGCCGTTGGGTCGTAATTAATTGGAATGCTTGAATGAGTGAGATAATCGCGCCTGATTATGGGACAAAATTGTGTGGCATGGAATGGGATGTGTCATAATGATTTGGCCTGATAATCGGGACCCCTGTGATTGATTGACATATGAAAGTGAAGTGTTCTAAGTATTAAGTGCATTTACTGTATGGTGAGCTGTGCTAACGTGCAGGGAGGTGCTAAGGCAAGATAAGTCCTCTATGTTGCATGTTAGGTTGCCTCTAGGTGAATTTCGTCATAATCGGGGTTTAGGGTGTAGGCTCGCTGAAACATTGTCCCACCCCGTCGTGGTTTAAATTTTCAGGTCCTTAGACAGAGGTACGCCATGTGCATTATGGGGTCCCGCAAGTGATGAATTTTCAACACTCCCATTTCCCTATTCTCGATACCACCCTGACCCAGGAGTTAGTTGAGTCCACGGTCTGGGTCGAGGAAGGCCTACCTCAGTTGGTACCTCGTTGATTCATAACGTGGTTCATTAACTTTCCTCAGGGGGTCGGAAGGGTCCCTTACAGGGTTTTGACGGGCCTCTCGTTGGGACCGGGGAATGGGAAGTAGGGCATCCTATGGATATCGACACCCCTGATGGTGTCGTGGTGGACCCGGAGCCCATGACTGGATAGCTCGGAGCTTGGGAGGCTTAGTAGCTCTTTTTGATCTAAACTCCTAAACATAAACCTTAGGTTTGGTTTGGCTATATATAAACCTAGGTTGTTTATAAAGTATGTTTTGTGTTAATTGGTTGTCCTGCTTTTCTATCCGATGTTTGTTTGTTGTCTGGAAATTGTTTAATTCGCTTCCGCATGTGCATAAATCGATTGGGTCGGCGACGCGTCCTGGGAACGTCGCAATTTAGTCAACCACCGAGGGATGTGTGTGTGCCCGGGGTTCGAGGTGTGACACAACACTTGTAAAGTCATGTGAAATCAAAAACAGAAGATTTGTCCAAAAAAATTCCTTTTGCTACATGAAAAATTCCCTTTTAGTATTTTGCCTAAAAATCTCCTGCAGTAGGAAATCTATTGGCACAAATGTGTTTGAAAAGTTTTGTTTTCATACTATCTAATATATACGAGATTACAACACTTGTAAAGTCATGCGAAATCAGAAAAATGAAGATTTATCTGAAAAAAAAAAAATCCATTTGCTCCATGAAAAACTCCATTTTCCGTATTTTACCTAAAAAACTCCTGCAATAGGAAATCTATTGGGACAAATGTGTTTGAAAAGTTTTGTTTTCATACTATCTAATATATACGAGATTACAACACTTGTAAAGTCATGCAAAAATCAGAAAAATGAAGATTTTATCCGAAAAAATTCCATTTGCTCCATGAAAAATTCCATTTTCCGTATTTTACCTAAAAAACTACTGCAATAGGAAATCTATTGGGACAAATGTGTTTGAAAAGTTTTGTTTGCATACTATCTAATATATACGAGATTACAACACTTGTAAAGTCATGCAAAATCAGAAAAATGAAGATTTATCCGAAAAAATTCCATTTGCTCCATGAAAAATTCCATTTTCTATATTTTACCTAAAAACTACTAGAATAGGAAATCTATTGGGACAAATGTGTTTGAAAAGTTTTATTGGGACAACACTTGTAAGGTCATGTGAATTTAGAAAATGAAGATTTATCAGAAAAATTCCTTTTACTCCATGAAAATTCCCTTTCGAAATTTTGCCTTATAAAAACTCTTGCAAAAGAGGAGATCTATCGGAAAAATGTGTTCCAAAAGCTTTATTTCCATATTATTTAATTTATATGAGATTACAACACTCGTAAAGTAATGCGAAATCAGAAAACAAAGATTTGTCCTAAAAAATTCCTTTTGCTCTATGAAAATTCCCTTTCGAAATTTTGCCTTATAAAAACTCCTACAGTAGGAAATCTATTGGGAAAAATGTGTTCCAAAAGCTTTATTTTCATATTATTTAATATATATATATATATATATATATATATATATATATATATATGAGATTACAACACCCATAAAATAATGTGAAATCATAAAACAAAGATTTGTCCTAAAAAATTCATCTTGCTACATGAAAATTCCCTTTCGGTGTTTTGCCTAAAACCTCCTGCAGTAGGAAATCTATTAGGACAAATGTGTTTGAAAAGTTTTGTTTTCATACTATCTAATATATACGAGATTAAAACACTTGTAAAGTCATGCGAAATCAAAAAAATGAAGATTTATCCGAAAAAATTCCATTTGCTCCATGAAAAATTCTCTTTCGGTATTTTGCCTAAAAAACTCCCTGCAATAGGAAATCTATTGGGACAAATGTGTTTGAAAAGTTTTATTGGGACAACACTTGTAAAGTCATGTTAATTTAGAAAACGAAGATTTGTCTGAAAATTCCTTTTGCTCCATGAAAATTCCCTTTCAAAATTTTGCCTTATAAAAACTCTTGTAGTAGGAAATCTATCAGGAAAAAGTTTTCCAAAAGCTTTATTTCCATATTATTTAATTTATATGAGATTACAACACTTGTAAAGTAGTGCGAAATCAGAAAACAAAGATTTGTCCTGAAAATTTACTTTTGCTCCATGAAAATTCATTTTTGGTGTCTTGCCTAAAAACTTCCTGCTGTAGGAAATCTATCAGGACAAATGTGCTTGAAAAGTTTTATTTTCATTTTATGTAATATATACAAGATTACAATATCTATAAAGTCATACGAAATCAGAAAACGGAGACTTGTCCCAAAAAATTCCTTTTGCTCCATGAAAAATTCCCTTTCGAAATTTTGCCATATAAAACCTCCTACAGTTGGTAATCTATCGGAAAATGTGCTTTAAAAAGCTTTATTTCCACATTATTTATTATATATGAGATTACAACATCCGTAAAGTCATGTAAAATCAAAAACGAAGATTTGTCCGAAAATATTTCTTTTGCTCCATGAAAAGTTCTTTTTTGGTATTTTGCCTAAAAACCTCATACAATAAAAATCTATCAGGACAAATGTGTTCGGAAAGTTTTATTTTCATATTATTTAATATGTATGAGATTATAACACCTGTAAATTCATGCGAAATTAGAAAACGAAGATTTGTCCGGAAAAATTCCTTTTGCTCCATGAAAAATTCCCTTTCGGTATTTTCCCTAAAAACCTCCCGCAAGAGGGAAATCTATGACATCCTGAATTTTGACCCCATTTCGATTTTATGAAATGGTTGTTTTGTCGAGGCACCTATAATCATTTTACTCTGAGCTGGCCCCTCGTGAGTTAACTAATCTATTAGGTGAAACCGTTAAGGGATATAAATGCGACAGACTAAATAATTTGATCAAAAATCGACCGTTCGACCATAATAATCGGAAAAGGTCAATACGACACCATTATAATCGATTAGCGAACGGATGTAAGTCGATTTGGCGAAAACACATAATTGAATTGTGGGTGATTCCGCGTGATTGCGAAATTCGCGTCGAACGGCAATAACTCGATTTTTTATCGATATTATACTTAGGTCACGAAATTGAAACCTTACGATTTTTACGACAACCAAGAGTCGTCTACAAGTCGGAGATGCACAAACATGGATCGAAAATTATCAACCACAGGTCAAATGCGCTAAAATCCATAAAAGCTACCCGATAGGTTAGGTTGTACTAAAATCGTGTTCGGTCGATTTTAACCACGAAATTGAATTCGGTTTCAGAATCGACGTTCGAGCGTGTCACGATTCATTTTTAGGATGTCGTCTCGTCAATCGGCGAATTTTACTCAAGTCCGGATTTTTGCGGAAAAATCAATTTTTGACAAATCGGAAAAGAAATGGAAATTCGGATCAAGGGGGAAAATGAATTATTTGGTTGCCAAAATGAATTATTTTGTGAGAATTGAAGGCTAATTTGTGATTGGAAGACTGCTTGACAAATTTGGATGAAGACTTTGGGGCCAAATGTCATGAGTACTTGGATATTTCTTTTAGTTCCTAATTGGCTAGCAATTTGACTTTCTTCCTCTCTCCCTTTCCCTCTCTCCCCCTTGCGTGCGTGAGCCCCTTGCTGCCGTCCTCCCCCTTCTACTTCTTCTTCCTCATTTCTTCTTCTTCTTCTTCACTTCCACTTCCCTCACGTCCCCATTTTTCCCCTTCCGCCGCGCCGCACCATTCCATTTCCAAAGTGAGTTCAGTAACTCACGCCCACTTCACGTCACCACCACCACAGCACCATCATCCCATCCACCACCGTATACCACACCATCCAGTAACCTAAGCCACCCACCAGCTCCCCACAGCCGCAGCCCCATGTCCAGCAACCGTCCCTCACGGCCAGCCCTGTATCTTCCGCCCCTGTCTGCCTGGCCGCACCATCACCATCGAACTGCCACCAACTTAGCCACCATCAACCACACCGCCTCAAGACGCCAACCACCCGCCTCGCTCCCCACACCGCCACAGCCAAGCCAACCAACCAACCCACAGAACCAAAACCCCTCTTGGCTGTGAGCCTTGTAAGGCATTTTTCCACCACCGGTTGGCCTCCGTTGAAGACGCGGTAGCCTCGAGTCTTAGTCGCCGTCGCGCCGTCGTCGCCGTGAACCCACTGACGTCCTAATCTGGTGAGTTAACTCCCTAATCTTTAATTAGGTTGTTAATTGCGCTTAGGGGGTTAGATTAGTGTTAATTAGGATTAGTGGTTAATCCTAGTTAGTGTAACTAGATTGGTTAGTGTAATTAGTTTAGTTAGGTTAATTTAGTTACGTTAGTTTGGTTAGGTTAGCTAGTTAGTTAGATTGGTTAGTTTAGTTAGGTTAGCCTACCCTAGGTTAGATTAGTTAACTTGGGTTAGTTAGTTAACCATGGTGAAGTTAATTAAGTTAGATTTATTTAATTAATTGTAATTAGTGTAAATAGTGACGGATTAGCCGTTTCGTGAAAATTTGTGCTTGTTCTCATGGTTGAATTTATATGTGAATTTGATGGCTTGTATGTGCAATTGAATGCTTGGTGGTTGTGATTGATTATAATTGCAAAACTCGATTTTATGGGTATTTAATTAGAAAAATACCAAGTGTCAATTTTTTACGCCAATTTTTATGTACTATATAAAATCGTGGAGTTTTGAACTGGGAGTGTACCAAATTTCATGGTTCGATTTAAATGCGTGACAATGCACGATTATTTTACTGGGATGATTTTTAATACGAAGCAAATTGGCCAAATCCATTATTTGAAAATAAGGTATTTGAATGCAAAGCACAATGCTCTTGGCCAAGTATGTGCGCGTGTGGTCAGTATCGAAACCCGTCACCCAACGAGAGTTGGAGAGGCGATGCCTAATTAAGTTCGGATGCCCCATGTCAACGGATGCCGGTCACAGTGGAGGCTGGACCGATGCTCCTTTATGGAATGCCGTCTAGGCGTAGACATTGCCGTGCCCAATGGAGTGAGACGACGCCCGGTTATGCCGAATGACCACTTACTATTGAGTTGGCCGTGGCCGATGGGTCATAATAACTGGAACACGCCCGAATGGTTGTGATAGTCGCGCCTGATTATGAGGCAAAATTGTGTGACACGGTATAGGACATGTCATAACAATTTTACCTTATAATCGAGACCCATGTAATTGTTTGAGATATGAAAATGATGTGTTCCGGTTATTAATTGCGCTTGTGATATCTATAATGCATATGTGGTGCACTTATGTGTAGGGATGCGCCCATGCAAGGTAAGTTCTATATGGTGCGTGTTTAAGACCGCTTTCAAGGCGAATTTGCGTCCTAACCGAGGTTTAGGGTTTTGACTCACTGGGATTTATCTTACCCCGTTGTGGTTAACCATTTTTCAAGTCCTTAGTATGGAGGGACATCCCATTCGTTTTGGGGTACCAAAGAAAATAGACTATGAGTCCTCATTTTTCCCTATTCCAGAGACCACTGAAACCCGTGAGTTAGTTGTGACCACCATTTGGGTCAATGAGGGTCTCCGTCACTAGGTGCCTCATCGCTTCAAAGCGTGGTTCATCAACAAGCATAACGGGGCTCGAGAGGGTGCCCTACAGGGTTTTGACGGGCCTCCTGTCGGGACCAAGGATGGGGAGGTAGCCCACCCCATGGACATTGACATCCCAGATGGTGTCGTGGAGGATCAGTGCCTAAGTCAGAGGGATCCGAGGCGTAGGTTACCTGGGGGTTTCTTTTTGGAACAGACTCCTATTTATAAACTTGTAGGTCTAACTTGGTTTGTTTATAAAGTGTGGTTTGTGAAAATTTGCTATCCTGCTTTTACTATTCCTGTGTTTGATTGTTGGTTGGGTGATTATTAGTTCGCTTCCGCATGTGCTTAATCAAAAGAAAAGGTCGACAACGCGTCCTGGGATGTCGCATTTTTAATTGACCACCGAGGGATGTGCGCGTACATGGGATTCAGGGCGTGACAAAATCTATCAGTACAAATGTGTTTGAAAAGTTTTATTTTCATATTACTTAATATATACGAGATTGTAACACCTGTAAAGTCATGTGAAATCAGAAAACGAATATTTGTCTGAAAAAAAAATTTCCTTTTGCTCCATGAAAAATTCCCGTTTTTTGTATTTTGCCTTATAAAACTTCTTGCGGTAGGAAATCTATCGGGAAAAATGTGTTCCAAAAGCTTTATTTCCACATTATTTATTATATACATGAGATTACAAGACCTATAAAGTCATGTGAAATCAGAAAATGAAGATTTATCCGAAAAAATTCCATTTGCTCCATGAAAAATTCTCTTTAAGTATTTTGCCTAAAAACCTCCTGCAATTGGAAATCTATCGGGGAAAATGTGTTCAAAAAGCTTTATTTCCTTATTTTTTAAAATATACGAGATTACAACACCTGTAAAATCATGCGAAATCAAAAAATGAAGATTTATCTGAAAAGATTCCTTTTGTTCCATAAAAATTCCATTTCAAAATTTTGCCTTATAAAACCTCCTGCAATAGGGAATCTATCGGAGAAATGTCTTCAAAAGCTTTGTTTCCACATTATTTAATATATACGAGATTACAAGAACTGTAAAGTCATGTGAAATCAGAAAATGAAGATTTATCCGAAAAAATTCATTTTGCTTCATGAAAAATTCCCTTTCGGTGTTTTGCCTAAAAACCTCCTGCAGTAGGAAATCTATCGGGACAAATGTGTTCAAAAAGTTTTGTTTTTATACTATCTAATATATACGAGATTACAACAATTGTAAAGTCATGCGAAATCAAAAAATGAAGATTTATCCGAAAAAATTCCATTTGCTCTAGGGGTGAGCATGGTCCGGGTTGGGTCGGTCCACCCCCTAACCCTAGGACCAACCTGTACAGTATTGATCCTCAATTTTTGGGATCGAGGACCGACCCTATTGAGCTTGGGACCGAGGACAGAACCGACCCAGTAAATTCAGTCCGGTTCCAAGGTCAACCCGAGACCAACCGATAATTTTTTTTATTTCATTTTTAATACTCCTTGAAAAAGCAATTGAGAACCGGACCAACCCAATGGGTTCGGTCCAGTTCCAGGGTCAATATAAGACCAACCAATAAATTTTTATTTCATTTCTTGTACTCCTTGAAATGGCAACCGAGAACAGGACCGACCTAATGGGTTCAATGAAGAGTGAGGTCAGCTAAGAAAGGCAAGCGCTGAGGGTCGAGTGGGGTGAGCATCAAACAGAGTGAGCATTGAGTGTCAAGCGGGGAGCAAGCCAAGTGAGCATCGAGCGGCAAGCGGCACAAGTGACCCAAAGCGAGTGAGGCAAGTGTTAAGTGGCAAGCGGAAAAATTGTTTCTCTCGATTTTGGCAAATTGAAGACTAATAAGACAAATAAGACAGAAGAGAATGAGTATTAGAGAATGATGTCATAAGGAGTTGTTTATGCCATTTTGGACGCTGTGAGGACTCCTTACAAAAACATTTTCCTCCTTCGTAAATTATAACTGACGCCGTAAAAGACATTAAAAATCTAAGTTATTAAAGAATAATGTAAAATTACTTGAATTACTCACTAAATAGTTGTTTAATGTTGTTGACACCGTTTATTTTAAGGTTTTCTCTATATAAAAAATTATAAATAATATATTATAATATATATATTTATATAGTCAAGGTTGGTCGATTAGACCGACCCTGAACTCCCAGGACCGAGGACCAACCCATACAGTGTTAGTCCAGGAATCTTTGGACCAAGGATCGACCTAGTCTCCCTCGGAACCGAACCAAGACCGGCAGGCTTGAGCCGATCCATGGTCGGTCCAGTGGTTGCTCACTCCTAATTTGATCCATGAAAATTCCATTTCGGTATTTTGCCTAAAAACTCCTACAATAGGAAATCTATCAGGAAAATGTGTTTGAAAAGTTTTATTTTCATACTATTTAATATATACAAGATTACAACACTAGTAAAGTCATGCGAATTCAAAAGATTTGTCCGAAAAAACTCTTTTTGCTCCATGAAAAATTCCCTTTCGAAATTTTGCCTTATAAAAACTCCCGCAGTAGGAAATATATCGGGAAATATGTGTTCCAAAAGTTTTATTTCCATATTATTTAATATATACAAGATTACAACACCTATAAAGTTATGCAAAATCAGAAAACGAAGATTTGTCCGAAAAAATTCCTTTTGCTCCATAAAAAATTCATTTTCGGTATTATGCCTAAAAACCTTCTCCAATAGGAAATCTATATGGACAAATGTGTTCGAAAAGTTTTATTTTCATACTATTTAATATATACGAGATTACGACACCCGTAAAGTCATATGAAATCAAAAACGAAGATTTAACCCAAAAAAAAATCCTTTTGCTCCATGAAAAATTCCCTTTCAAAATTTTGCCTTATAAAACCTCATGCAGTCGGAAATCTATCAGGAAAATGTGTTCAAAAGCTTTATTTCCTTATTGTTTAATATATATGAGATTACAACACCTGTAAAATCATGTGAAATCAGAAAACAAAGATTTATCCGAAAAAATTCCTTTTGTTCCATAAAAAATTCCATTTCAAAATGTTGCCTTATAAAACCTCTTGCAATAGGAAATCTATCGGAGAAATGTCTTCAAAAGCTTTGTTTCCACATTATTTAATATATACGAGATTACAAGAACCGTAAAGTCATGTGAAATCAGAAAATGAAGATTTATCCAAAAAAATTCATTTTGCTTCATGAAAAATTCCCTTTCGGTGTTTTGCCTAAAAACCTCCTGCAGTAGGAAATCTATCGGGACAAATGTGTTCAAAAAGTTTTGTTTTCATACTATCTAATATATACAAGATTACAACACTTGTAAAGTCATGTGAAATCAAAAAATGAAGATTTATCCAAAAAAATTTCATTTGCTCCATGAAAAATTCCATTTCGGTATTTTGCCTAAAAACTCCTACAATAGGAAATCTATCAAGATAAATGTGTTTGAAAAGTTTTATTTTCATACTATTTAATATATACAAGATTACAACACCGGTAAAGTCATGCGAATTCATAAGATTTGTCCGAAAAAACTCTTTTTGCTCCATGAAAATTCCCTTTCGATATTTTGCCTAAAAGCTTCCTATTGTAGGAAATCTATCGGGACAGCTGTGCTCGAAAAGTTTTATTTTCATCTTATTTATTATATATGAGATTACAATACTTGTAAAGTCATGCAAAATCAGAAAATAAAGACTTGTCCCAAAAAATTCCTTTTGCTACATGAAAATTACCTTTCAAAATTTTCCATATAAAACCTCCTACAATAGGTAATCTATTAGGAAAATGTGTTCCAAAAGCTTTATTTCCACATTATTTATTATATATGAGATTACAACACCCGTAAAGTCATGCAAAATCAGAAAACGAAGATTTGTTCGAAAAAATTTCTTTTGCTCCATGAAAGTTCTCTTTTGGTATATTGCCTAAAAATCTCCTACAATAGAAAATCTATCAAGACAAATGTGTTCGAAATCCATTTGCGGTCGCCTAGCATTGCGGCATGGATCATCTAACCAGGACCCGAACCTTTCTTCGATCACCTTAATCAAATTGAATTTGGAGAAAAATCTTCAGGGGACGGCTTGACCGAGTTGAGTGTTGGTGCACTTGAGAAAGAATACCATATCAATGGAAAGAAACTCTGGGCTACGAAGGCACACCATGTCATATCAAGGAACACCGGGCTATGGAAGCATGCTGGGTCATTAAAGAGGGACATCGGGCTATGGAAGCACGCCGATTTGATGGGGGGACTCTGGGGACTCTAGGCTACAAAAGCACGACATATTAATGAAAAGGACTCTGGGCTATGAAAGCACGTCAAGTCTGAAACTCCAGGCTACAAGAGCATGCTGAGTCGATGAAAGGGACTCTGGGCTATGAAAGCACGCCATGTCAATATAAAGGGACACCGAGCTTTGGAAACACGCCAGGTCGATGAAAAGGACTTTGGGCTACGAAAGCACGCCAGGTCAATATAAAGGGACACCGCGCTATGAAAGTATGCCGGGTTGATGAAAGAGACTCTGGGTTACGAAAGCACGCCAGGTCAATATAAAGGGACACCGGGCTATGGAAGCACGCCGGGTCGATAAAAGGGACTTTAGGCTACGAAAGCACACCAGGTCAATATAAAGAGACACCGGGCTAAGGAAGCACACCAAGTCGATAAAGAGTGACATCGGACTATAAAAGCACGCTGAGTCGATGAAAATGTGTTCCAAAAGCTTTATTTCCACATTATTTATTATATATGAGATTACAACACCGTAAAGTCATGCAAAATCGAAAACGAAGATTTGTTCGAAAAATTTCTTTTGCTCCATGAAAGTTCTCTTTTGGTATATTGCCTAAAAATCTCCTACAATAGAAAATCTATCAAGACAAATGTGTTCGAAAAGTTTTACTTTCATATTATTTAATATATATGAGATTACAACACTTGTAAAGTTATGCGAAATCAGAAAACGAAGATTTGTCCGAAAAAATTCCTTTTGCTCTATGAAAAATTCCCTTTCGGTATTTTGCCTAAAAACCTCATATAGTAGGAAATCTATCAATACAAATGTGTTTGAAAAGTTTTATTTTCATATTACTTAATACATACGAGATTACAACACTTGTAAAGTCACACGAAATCAGAAAACGAAAATTAATCAAAAGAATTCCTTTTGCTCCATGAAAAATTTCCTTTTTATATTTTGCCTTATAAAACTTCCCGTAGTAGGAAATCTATCGGGAAAAATATGTTCCTAAATATTTATTTCCACATTATTTATTATATACACAAGATTACAACACCTGTAAAGTCATACGAAATCAGAAAACGAATAGTTGTCCAAAAAAATTCCTTTTGCTCCATGAAAAATTCTCTTTTGGTATTTTGCCTAAAAACCCCTACAATTGGAAATCTATCGGGACAAATGTGTTCAAAAATTTTAAAATTGTATTATTTAATATATACGAGATTACAAAACCTGTAAAGTCATGCGAAATCAAAAAACAAAGATTTATTCAAAAAAATTCCTTTTACTCCATGAAAAATTCTCTTTCAGCATTTTGCCTAAAAACCCCCTGCAGTAGGAAATCTATCGGGAAAAATGTATTCAAAAAGTTTTATTTCCATATTATTTAATATATATGAGATAACAACACCTGTAAAGTCATGCAAAGTCAGAAAATGAGGATTTGTCTGAAAAAATTCATTTTGCTCCATGAAAAATTCTCTATCAGTATTTTGCCTAAGAACCTCCTACAATAGGAAATCTATCAAGATAAATGTGTTCAGAAGGTTTTATTTTCATATTATTTAATATTTACGAGACTACAACACCTATAAAGTTATGCGAAATCAAAAAACGAAGATTTGTCTGAAAAAATTCCTTTTGCTCCATAAAAAATTCATTTTCGATATTTTGCCTAAAAACCTTCTGCAATAGGAAATCTATAGGGACAAATGTGTTCGAAAAGTTTTATTTTCATACTATTTAATATATACGAGATTACGACACTTGTAAAGTCATACAAAATCAAAAAACGAAGATTTAACCGAAAAAAAAAAAATCATTTTGCTCCATGAAAAATTTCCTTTCAAAATTTTGCCTTATAAAACCTCCTGTAGTCGGAAATCTATCGGAAAAATGTCTTCAGAAAGCTTCATTTCCACATTATTTAATATATACGAGATTACAAGACCTATAAAATCATGCGAAATCAGAAAACGAAGATTTGTCTGAAAAAATTCCTTTTGCTCCATGAAAAAAGGGATTGGAAGCGATGATGAACCTTTCAAAAGAAGGTCACTGCTGCTGCTGCTATGATAGGCACATGATAGGTGGGGCTGCTCAACCCCGCCCCATTCCCACGGCAATGCCTGAGGAAATAAAGGACTTTAATTCTTCTCACTTCTCCAGTAATGGTCTCCATTTCTCTCTGCATCTCAGCAGCTGCGAAAATAGTACATTCAGTCAGTCCTATTTTCATGCTACCTCTACTGCGAACGCACTCAGGTGAACAGAAGTCTTGAGTTAACTCAAGCCCATCAAAGAACTTATATTTTCTCTCCAAAAGGTTGTTCTAGTTGGCAGAATGCAGATCATGGTGGGATTAGAGGGACTAGATCGACTAGTTGTCACATTCTTCAGATCACATAGTGTAAAATCATGCAGAATCATACACCTTCTGCTTTTACAGAATGCGAATAAGAAGGTATTTATTCATCGTAAATGATTATAACATGACCTTTTTTTAGGTATTGTTATACAAGGCTGTCCTACAATGATCAAATTGAGTATTCTTATTTCTTTTATGCATTAAACAGTAATACATCTACTTGGCTTAAGAAAAACGAGCATGTTTAAGTTAAATGCAATTGTTTTTAGTGGCCTCACAGTAAATGTAATTGCGTCGCCCTTTACTAAGGTAAATGTGGAAATAGCCATGTTAACGACTAACAAGTGTCTTAAAAATACTTATTACTGCTTTCTTTTAGTGAAAGGGAAGCCCGCCAAGGTAGATATATTGCGAGCACACGAAATACTTACTGCACTCAATTGTTGCGCCAAGTAAAAGGTGAGCTAAAACTCGGATAGTGGCCCAAGCCCATAGTTGCTAGCACTTGGCGGCGGGGGAAGTGAGCATGTGTTTTGAGCCTAAATCACTATAAAACTCCGCTCCTTAGCCAGAACGATAACATACTTTGCAAAGAAAGTTTTAATCAACAAAAACACTGGAACATATAATATACTGAGATTTGTTATCTTCTCTTAAGCAAAGACTTGCAGGGGCACTTTCCTTGACAAATTCTCTACAGAAAACATATTGGGTATTAGTGGCAGATACGTATTCACTTTTCTCCTCTGCTTCATACCTCGACGTGTCCCTTTTGAACAAGAGAGATTGCGCAGAGAGAGATAGAGAGGCTATTGGGAGGAGGCTCGGAGGAGGAGGAGTTCGTTTAATAGCAGGGAAGGATACCGTATCACTTCAGGAGCTGGGAATTCTAATCAAAATGAGTCGTACGAAGCTTAGTTCGTCGTTTAGGTTCCGAGTTGATAATAGGAATTCAGGGTCTGCAAAATCTGTCATTGACGAAGCATGCTCATTCAATAACATAACATCCTAAGGGAAACGAAAAAAGACAGATTCAGGAATGTAGATTGCGATTTTATGGATTTTTGGACAGACATATGGCACTCTTGGCAGAGTCCCGGGCAACGCCCAGCCGGCAGATTTCCTTCTCGGGCAAGTATTATGAACCGAGCACGCCCCACCAAGACATCTTCTACTGGAATATAAAGGACTAATCAAATTTTAAAAACTTTATATATCCTGAAAACTTTAAAAACTCATTAAAATAGATTAAAGTGCGTCCTTTCACAAAATTTAAGAGACATAAATATTATATTTAAAACCACTTCTAACGAATTCCTTTTCCGTAAGAAAAACTTATCAACGTGTCTTTTTTGACTTGTTCGGCCGTATATAATATACTCTTACATGTGAGCTTGTCCCATCTGATACCTTCAGATGTTGACGTGGCTATGCTGTCCAGCACTCTTGCTGGGGACTGGGCCGAAAAAACATGGGTGGTTGGGCCGACCCCAATGGGCGGAGGAGTTAAGGCCATCGGGAGGACGTGACAGAGCCATTCTAGGAGTGCATCTCAACCGATGGGCCCTCAGAGTGAAACCCCATATTCTATTATTTTCTCACTGGCCTGTTTGATGATAATGAATGGCCTCAAGAATTCCCATTCCTTCCCTTCACGTTGTTCGGTAACCTCTAATGATGAGGCTTGCACCGAGGAAGCGTGTGATATGAACGTGAAATTTAACTACAATTTCACCATCTAAGGAGAACGGGTGATCAACCCAATTAGTTTAGAGCAATATCGAGAATATTAAGTTGGTACATGAGATCGATTTGTTCAACTATAAGAAAGTATTTTAATAAATCAATAGTGTGTGCGCTAAATAAAATTATGACATTGTTTTTGTGCATCAAATTTGTAAGTGAATTTTAGTACTTGAGGTATCATTATCTTGTTGAGAAGAGGGAAAATAAAAAGGGAACTACTACCAAAGGAATAGGGAAATGACACGATGGTGAGGAGCCCCACAGGCAGCAGGAATGTATTTTTTGCATAATCTAAAAGGCTTTTTTTTTTTCTTTCTTGATACCTTGATACGAGGTGTCTGGATAATATTTATCCCTAGCTAGGCCAGATACTCTGTTCAAGGCGATTCCAATTCAATTTACAATTTATATTAATAAAATAATAATATTAATTATATTAAATTTATATTAAATTTCGAATATTTTCTTTTTTATTTGAACTTTTTATTCATATTATATTTTATTATATTTTCAATTTCAAAAGAATTCGAATTTGGAATTCTATTCCATTCTAAAATTCTATCAAATCATAGAAATTCTATTGATTAATTATATTTATATTAAGTAATCAAAATTTGGATGGATTTGAAAAAGCAAAAGCGGAAAGTCATGGTCATCTTTCTTTTGATCTGACTCTCCAATCAGCAGGCACTGGCAGGGGTAGGTGTTTTTTTTGGGTCGAAAGGGCAGGGGTGTTTAAGTATGTCTTACTTTACAGAGCACTGGAAATGTGTGATAAAACAAATCCAAAGCGGTAGGTCCGGTACAGTAGGAAGTAACAAGAGTGAGCTTGCAACCTTGTGGCTTAGGCATCGAATCATCATCATCGACGATGAATCCTATTTGCATTGCAATTCCAATTGCATGCACCATTCCCGTGCCAGACCAGCTCGTCCGGAAAGTAGAGTGGTCGGGGTGTGATTCTCCTCTGCTGCTCCTTCTTTTGCCAACTCCTGCTTTTTCAACCTTCTTTTTCAATGGACACACCCTCTCTAACTTCTATCTTGTTCTTGATTTGCACAAGTTTGATGATTGCATTTCTACGCCGACTCACAACATGGTAAGCATCCTTGGTTAACATCCTCTGCTCTCCCTCTGTTTGCTTCTCTCTAATGGACTTAGCTTTCGCCATCCAGGGGACTTCTGTGAACATCGCTGTCGGATCCCAGGTGTGGGTTGATGATGCAGAGCTCGCCTGGGTTGATGGAGAAGTCAAAGCCCTCGCTGCCAGAGAAGCCACCATTCTCACCTCCCATGGGAAAACTGTACGTACTTGCCGGCCTGCCTTCCCCCATCATCACCATTATCACCACCTTCGTTTATCCAACCAACTCATTTTTTTACGTTGGTCCCAGGTGGTTGCAGTTATCTCAAACGTATATCCAAAAGATACGGAGGCGCCACCTGCCGGGGTCGATGACATGACTAAATTAGCTTACCTCCATGAACCAGGAGTCCTCCACAACCTTGCATGCAGATTCGCTCTCAATGAGATATATGTGAGTTTATTCTCCATTATAATTAAAATAATGCTGAAAGGCAATCTGGATGAGTGATCGACCCGTCAGTGACAATGAGCAGACATACACGGGCAATATCCTAATAGCAGTGAACCCTTTCCGGAGACTGCCACAATTGTATGACATTCAGATGATGGAACAATACAAAGGAGTACCCTTCAGAGAGCTAAGTCCCCATCCTTTTGCGGTTGCCAACACTTCTTATAGGTATATTGGCAGGGCCGAAGCTTCATAAAACTTTTCGCATGACATTGCATGAATTGGAAATTTACTGTCACATAGCCATCTCTTTCCGATATCACCAGGGCAATGATTTACGAGCAGCAAAGCCAGTCCATTTTGGTAAGTGGAGAGAGTGGGGCTGGAAAAACCGAGACAACCAAAATGCTTATGAGGTACCTGGCCTTCATGGGAGGCAGATCCAACTCGGAAGGAAGAACAGTGGAACAACAGGTTTTGGAGGTGAGTTCCAGTGTGTTCTGTTTTTGCCATATCAGGGTATCTGTTCATCTTGATCAACTCCTCCTCCCGAAGTTGATGGGTGCAGGCTAGTGCTTGCTAACGATCCCGCAGACTGATCTGATTTTCTCCTTCTCCAGTCCAATCCAGTCTTGGAAGCATTTGGGAATGCCAAAACAGTAAAAACAACAATTCCAGGTACATCTTCTGAAAGATCGCATTAGAAGACTCTCCACCTTTCGTTCCTTCTACTGGCATCTTTTCGTTCCTTTCTTCGGTCTATAACATTAGGAAATCAAATCTAATGGTTTCTACAGTCGGTTTGGTAAATTTGTTGAAATTCAGTTTGATAAGCATGGCAAAATCTCGGGTGCTGCCATTCGTACATATCTGCTAGAAAGATCGAGGGTTTGCCAAGTCTCTGATCCAGAAAGAAATTACCATTGTTTCTACATGTTATGTGCCGCACCACCGGAGGTGAAATAAACTACCATTGTTTCTACTGGCCTTTTTTTTAAAAACTTCTCCTGAATACTGATCATCTTCTCTCTAATTTTCATAAGAGAATCTGGCTGGCTCTTGCTTTATGCAGGATCTAGCGAAATTCAAGCTTGGAGACCCCAGAACATTCCACTACCTAAATCAGTCGAATTGTTATGAAGAGGCAAATGTGGATGACGCAAGAGAGTACTTGGAGACAAGAAATGCTATGGATATTGTAGGGATCAGCCAGGATGAACAGGTATGCTTTGAAACTATTTCCACAATCTAATTGAGACACTGAATTTAACAGTGAGAGGTTTTCCTCTTTCTAGGATGCCATATTCCGTGTGGTAGCTGCAATTCTCCATCTCGGAAATGTTAATTTTACAAAGGGAAAAGAAGTAGACTCCTCCAGATTGAAGGACAAGGAATCATCATATCATCTTCGAACAGCGGCAGAGCTACTAATGTCAGCTTACTTTACATGTTGAAGTACCGACACTAGATTTCCTTACCACATTCTTTAAAGATGGTAACACGTGGTCTTTGACAATTGTGTCGTTCAGGTGTAATGAGAAGGCTTTAGAGGACTCCCTCTGCAAGCGTGTCATAGTAACTCCAGATGGAAACATTACGAAACCTCTAGACCCCGAGTTAGCTACCTTAAGTCGCGATGCATTGGCAAAGACACTGTACTCCAGACTATTCGATTGGTAAGCAAAAACTTTCGACCAGAAAATGAATTTCATTAAGTTGGTTGTCAAGCGAACCTGCTTTCAATTACTGTTTCTTGTTGTGCCTGTATTTCATGTGGTCAAATTTATTGGCCGAATTAATTGAACCTTGGCAGGATTGTGGATAAGATAAATGTGTCAATTGGTCAAGATCCAAATGCAGCTAGCTTGATAGGAGTGCTTGATATTTATGGCTTTGAGAGCTTCAAAATCAACAGGTAGATAGCAACATGATACATTTTGAAACCAGCAAATAGAAGTTCCTATACCGTGAATCAAGATGTAACGAGTCACACATCTTTTAGTTTTGAGCAGCTATGTATCAACTTTACAAATGAGAAGTTGCAACAGCATTTCAACCAGGTAAAGTCGAAACTTGTAGTTTGAGGTTCAACATTATCTAATTGAGTTCCCCTGAAACAAGAAAAATTTATTAACAGCATGTATTCAAGATGGAACAAGAAGAATACACGAGAGAGGAGATTGACTGGAGCTATGTGGAGTTTGTTGACAACCAGGATGTGCTAGATCTTATAGAGAAGGTATCCATTTCAATCACCTTTTTGCAACTATAAAAAAAAAAAAAAAATTATCTCAAATGAAAATTGTGCCCTCAAATTTCTCATCTGCAGAAACCTGGGGGTATAATTGCACTTCTTGATGAAGCCTGGTATGTTTTTTCTAAGCCATTGTGACGATTTTTCTACATGAGTCCCAAAAATTTGTTAATATTAGAATCTGTGTTTTTCCTTGATGGTAGAAGCAGAATCCTTCCCTAACTCTTATGTTGCTTCCACCTGTAATTTACCAAGAAATACAACAAAAGCTGTCTATACATAACCTGGATTTGAGTTTCAAGTCATTCTGCAGTATGTTCCCCAAATCAACCCACGAGACATTTGCACAGAAGATGTATCAGACTTATAAAGGCAACAAGCGTTTCAGCAAGCCTAAACTTGCTCGAACAGACTTCACTATAAATCATTATTACGCTGGAGATGTGAGCAAGCTCCTATATTTATTTTTTTGCCAACTCTCTCTCTCTCTCTCTCTCTCTCTCTCTCTCTCTCTCTCTCTCTTTCTCTCTCTTTAAAAGCTAAAACTTTTCACTTACTTATGTTTGCTTTCAATAGGTTACGTATCAAGCAGATCAATTCCTCGATAAAAACAAGGATTATGTGGTAGCTGAACACCAAGCTTTACTAAATGCATCCAAGTGTTTGTTTGTTTCGAATCTCTTTCCTCCTTTGCATGAGGAGGCATTAAAGCAGTCCAAGTTCTCCTCCATCGGTACTCGTTTCAAGGTAAGGTAACTGGACTAGCCACATAATAGATGCATATTACTGCACTTCAACAAATCTGCATACTGAACTTACTTTCGGACTACTTCCAGCAACAATTACAAGCTTTGATGGAGACCTTGAATACAACAGAACCTCATTATATTAGATGTGTAAAACCAAATACGGTTTTGAAGCCAGGAATCTTTGAGAATCTCAATGTCTTAAATCAATTGAGATGTGGGGTAGGTTATGCTATGCCTGTATCTCACTAAATAGGCTTTGTCATTTAAGCTCAGTTTATCCTAAGAATGGAGATATTTCTTTTGACACGAATTTTCAGGGCGTTTTAGAGGCCATCCGGATAAGTTTTGCAGGGTATCCCACAAAAAGGACATTTGATGAGTTTCTGGACCGTTTCGGAATGCTTGTTCCTGACCTTTCAGAGGGGTAAGCTTCTCGCATCTCACATTACAGGAAAAGGAACTAATTGTGAAGAATTTGTTGTTATCTTACTGAAGTTGATACTTGAAATACCAGATCCAGTAACATAGCTAGTCTCAATGTGCTAAGCATGATTTCACAGTTAAATCACATATGTACTCTACACCAGCTGCAGCTCGTAACACTTGTTTCTCACATTAACAACCATGATGCTTCCCTGTGCGCAGATCCAACGAGAAATCTGCTTGTATAGCCATCTGTGATAAGATGTGCCTAAAGGGTTATCAGGTACTCAATATATGGAATGAAGTCTACACATCCTTCATGTCACACAGCTTTACATGAAGCCTTTTTTTTTTTTTTTTTTAAATTTATGTTTTTACTCTTTCCCATCAATGCTATATTCAGATTGGGAAAACGAAGGTGTTTCTTAGAGCCGGACAGATGGCCGAATTAGATGCACGGAGAACTGAAGTTTTGGCCAATGCAGCAAGACTCATCCAGAGGCAAATCCAGACATATTTGACCAGAAAAGACTTCATTTCTCTGCGAAGGGCTACAATATGTATGCAGAAACATTGGAGAGGTTGTTACTTTTCCTTCAACGTTTCTCTTTTCTTTCACTTAATTGTGAGTAACAGCAGGATGCAGTTAATAGACTGCTAAAGGGAACTTTTAAAACAGAAGTACAGGTGAGCCAATGAAAATTGCACTTGTCCAAAGGCCACATAAGGGGAAATTAGGAGCCTTTCTATATTTTGATGTGCTTGGACAGAATGAGCATTTCCTACAAAATAAATTACAAGACGCACCTCTTGCCTCCTTAATGCAGGCCAACTTGCACGAAAGCTCTATGAACATATGCGGAGGGCTGCTGCCTCAATTTGCATACAGAAATATGCAAGGGCTCACGTCTCAAGAATAGTTTACATTCATTTGCAAGAGTCAGCCATAATTATTCAGAGTGGATTAAGAGCAATGGAGGCACGAAAAGAATATAGCTACAGACGAAGAACAAAAGCTGCTATTATAGTCCAGGTACTTGAGTCTTGGCTTGGATTTTCAACTGCAATAATATCTACACGGCTTGTATACGATTGAACGACACAGGGGAAACAGACAACAGGTGTGAACCGGAGCAATGTTGATATTGGCGAGGCGAATTCAGTGATTAGTAAACGTTTATTGGTCTCTTGTGTCCATAGAATCGTGCTAAATTACCAGTGAACCTTTTCTTTTCCTTTCCGGGGTTTCCCAACTCCTAATTTAGCCCTTCCTCCTCCCAATCCCATGCCACTGGACCATTTGCCCAGTAGCATTACTGGAGCTGTTATATAATATGGCCGAATATTATTGGAGTCAGCAATAACACCAAATATAACCAGCATAAGGTTGCCTAGTAATTTTGATGAACTGGATATAAGTAGTCCTAAGAGTCCCACATTGTCACAGATGTGACAGTCCATTTGAAAATCTACCACTATCTTGGGTTGGAAACGTTTCCACATAGGGGTATCAGTCAGCATAACAATAATCAGGAAGAAAGAATTTTTCTCTATTTTTAATTCTGGGTTTACAGTGAAGACAATATGCAACTATCCAGAATCAGAATTTAGTAGCCTCACATCATATTTAGAAAGATGAAAATTGTTGCTTCCATAACTAGGGTATTGTATCTGCTTTAAAAGAATAAAAATAGCTTTCCACAATTTTCGTGTGGAGCAAACATATACTTGATAGACTTCTTGTAGTCTGGGTAGGTAACTTCTCAGGTGTGATGATGATTCGACGTAAGTTCCTTCTTCTTCTTCTTCTAAATGAGCATGAGTTCCTTATTGCCACACTCCATGTGATAGTCATAATTTGAATGAACTTTTACAACCAAAAAAAAAGAGAGAGATCAAATGTGGTCCAACTTCTTTTTGATTTAACATTCAACTCTTTCCTGTACATGTAGACACAATGGCGAAGATATGAAGCTCTTCTCGCTTATTCACAACTCAAGAAGGCAACTCTTATTTTCCAGTGCCTCTGGAGAGCAAAATTAGCTAGAAAGGAGCTTAAAAAGCTAAGGATGGTAATGTTCAAGCTTTTATCTTATCTACATCAAAAACTAAACTAGTGTCTAATATATAATCAAGAGGCTTCTAATGCAGGCTGCCAGAGAAACAGGTGCACTTAAGGAAGCTAAGGACAAGCTCGAGAAGCGTGTAGAGGAGCTAACATGGCAGTTAGAATTGGAAAAGCACTTGAGGGTATAGTATATTGAATTGTTTTGGATGAAGCTTCAAGACAAAATCAGATCATGAAACATTTGCAAGAGGCAATCTTAAAGTACTCCGTACTCACCTAACGTGTAGCCTCAGTAGCATTGCCCTCTCTATTATGGTAGTTCGTTATGTGTTCTGGTTAATAGATGGGGACAACCACATTCCAATAGTCGGACAATCTTATTTGTTATTGTAGTTCATGGCATAACAAATAGACGTCTCAAAATCCACTAATCTCCCATCAGTTTAGTAGACGATCTTTGCCAGGATATCCTTCCGGTGTAGAGTAGACAAGGGTAAGCACATGTTCATTTCTCTGTTGCTAGAGATGCCAAATTTTCACTGAAACCGTCAGCATAAAACGATGAGTAGCACACTGGACGAATGTTTGATTAGTCCACGAGCATATAAGACCCACAAGGATGTTTTTTTTAGCACCAACGACAATGAGCATGTGTTTTGGTAATTTTTTTTGTACACTTAGAGATACTCTTGCTTGGCATCATTTAATTACAGAATTACTTGTCCTATTGTAGATTGACTTGGAAGAAACCAAACGCCAAGAGATTGAAAAGCTACAGAATGCTTTGGACAACATGCGCAACCTACTAGATGAAGCGCATGCTGCAGTCATCCGTGAGAAGGAAACAGCAAAATTAGCTATTGAACAAGCTCCTCCCATCATAAAGGAGATAGCTGTAGTGGATGATTCCAAATTGGAGTGGCTGAGAAATCACAATATGGAGTTGGAGGTAACTCCTGTACTTAGCTTCAGACCTCACTCTACAAATGGTATAGATTCATTTTTCTGGAGCTGGAAGCATAAGGCTATGCTGAAGACACATAAACTGAGATTATTGAGGAGCTAAGCCAGTATAATTATTGAAGGCAATTTTTTTGCACTCTCTTTCATTAGGGTTCGATGATACCATCCTTACAACTTAGGACTAGGACTAAAATTGTGACTATTGACTATATATTGCCTAGAAATAGTTAGGAGTCAGGGCTTATGGGATATTATGTTGTTATATAATGTGAATGTATTTTATTGATTAGATTAGTCCCTGAGGGTACACTAATCAAATGATAAGAAAAACTATAAATGATGCTCGAAAATTGTGCATGGCGATGGGACACTATCTGTAAGAAAAACAATGTCTTGTTCCCATTCATTAGGCTACTTGAGACAAATGCCCTGAAGATCGCGATGCTCAAGATTTCAAAAAGAGCTCGATGACACTATCTGTAAGTTTTCGTGTATGAGACAGTTAAAAACCTAAAAAAGCTTCTTGCTACACAGAGTGAACTGGACGAAGTGAGGCAAAGAATGAAGGAATTCGAGAAAAAGAATTCGGAAGTTGAGGCAGAGAATAGAGAAAGGGTAAACGAAGCTGCTGAAGCTCAGGAGAGAGCAATGCAACTTCAGGAGACTGTGGAAAGGTAGTCAAGCAAAAACAAGTGAAATAAGTGTCATTACAGCTTAAACTGTTATTGACCAAGGCTTGTTTATGGATCTTAGATTGGAAATGAATTTATCCAACCTTGAATCAGAAAATCGTATACTACGGCAGCAAGTATTGGTTACACCGATAGAGGAGAATTTATCGGATGAATTGCGTGGGTAAGAACATAGTCTTTTAGATTTTAGGTGCACCTCTTGCTGTTGTTACCATTCAAAGAGATTAGTGGCTTATTACCGAGAAAAAGCTGACTGGTCTGATTTACAATATCACCTCTGCCATCATTAAACAAATGAAATGGTTAAACTACAACACCGAATATTAAAGCTGCTTCTAAAGGTTGTATTATACTATAGCACACATTTTAGTTCCATGTTTCCGGTTTCATATCTTTTTTATTTCTTTTCATATTGTGCCTCGTCATGGAATTCATCTTGATACCAGAGCATAAAGACTCCATCAATCCATGTGTCTATCCCCTTGATCAGTCCTTACATGTAAAAGAGGAATTATTGCTTGAAGTAGTGACCTGTCTTTAAAGAGCTCTCAAGCCTTGTAGTAGTGGCCAGTCTTTAATACGCTCTCAAGCCTTGTTGTAGTGACCTGTCTTTAATGAGCTCCCGAGCCTGGAGAATTTTAATGTATTTCATTATCATTTGCTACCATCTTAAGAAGAATCCAAGCTCCCATTTTGCAGTCCGAAGACCGAGATTCTGAACTTGGAGTCAGAGAATGAAATCCTCCCGAAGCATGTTGCCACAAGGGAGCAAACATCTACCTTCGGAAGGAAAGCAACGCATGTTAAGGTCTGCTATTATCACTACCTGCCCTTTTCTTATAAAATGACTTACAGTCACTAAACACCATGGGGATTGGTGCAGATTCAGGAAAATGGACATCTAACAGATGAAGATAATGGAATAAAAGTATGAGCATCTTTCTGAGAATGGTTCAACTGTAAGACTAGAAAAGTGAAGCTTCTTTTGACTTATGAAGACCTAAAGAACTACTTGCCTGCAGGAGTTAGGACAGTCTGTCTCACTTCTGTCAAGACAAAGACTCTTAACAGAGAGGCAGCAGGTATTAGTTACCATATGCAAGTTTAGGCATTATTCCAAAACTACCATGCCATTCTCGTTCTAATGCAACCCTTTTTTGCTTGCATAAACAGGAAAACCATGACATATTAATAAAATTTCTTTTGGAAGAGAAGCAAATTGACAATGAAAGATCAAAAGCTGCTCATATCGTGTTCACATCACTTCTACAATGGAGAGCCTTTGAAGCAGTTAAAACAAATATATTTGAGAGGATTATTCAGGCAATACGATCATCTTTTGAGGTGGTATTCAGCAAGCAGTTAACAATGATTGCATCTAAGTAGAAGCAGCAGTTTCTAATGTGCTAATGACTGAGTTATTTCACATTAAGTATCTAACATGATTTAACTAATGTTCTTCTATTGCCTCACAGAGTCAAGATAGTATCGACAATCTTGCATATTGGTTCTCAACAACATCCACTCTTCTCTTTCTTCTACAAAATGCAATTAAAGCAAGTAATTCGCCTAATCTGGCCTTAATTCGTACAAGGAACATTCCTGCAATGTTATTTGGTGCCACGCAGCAGGTATCTCTTGGAAAATTCTCTTCAATTATGGCACATTGAGATCAGGGGAATTGACTGGGCTGGTTGCTGAAACAGGGTTTCCATTCATCTTCAATGGGCTTGGGTATTTCAAGTGGTTACAGTGGAATGATGGATAAACCATCAGAGCAATCAAAAATAGAAGCCAAGTACCCGGCACTACTATTTAAACAACAGTTGACTGCATGTGTTGAGAAACTATACGGGATTATTCGTGACAGCCTAAAGAAAGAGATCAGTCAATTTTTGAACTTATGCATACAGGTGCACATATGAACACTTGCGTTTTGCTTGAGGATAGCAATCATTGCAAATTTTGCAGTCCAGTAAATCAATTCTCCATTACTACTGACAGGCGCCAAGATCTGCAAGAGGGAGACCATTTAGGGGGTCATCGAAAAGAATGCAATCTAATATAGTTGCTAAACAGCACCCATCAAATGCGTGCTGGCAAAGCATTGTCAAGAAACTAGACCAATACTTATCCATAATCTCTCGTAATCATGTGAGATTAAACAATCCCTCCTGCTGCTGATTATTTTTTATCTCGAAATGAACCATGTACTGCTTTCCTAACTCATGTATTATCAGGTACCTTCAATGATCACAAGAAAAATGTATATTCAGGTCTTCTCATTCATCAATGTTCAACTGTTCAATAGGTAGGTTTCTTTTAGACTCCATCGCATAGACAGCTACATTCTAGAGATGACAACATAACTAATTGCAAGATCATGTTGATCAGCTTATTGCTTCGTCGAGAGTGCTGCTCCTTCAGCAATGGGGAATATCTGAATACTGGTCTGCAAGAATTGGAGGAATGGTGCCTCAAAGCTCCAGATCAGGCAAGTCTTACTGTGCTGAGTTCAACCTCCTCTCTTCCTTATCCCGAGCCCTCTTCTAATACCCCACACCCCCTCCCAAAAAATGTAAAAAGAGAGAGAGAGAGAGAGGAAGATCCGACTTAAATTTTGAACTATTTCACAGTCTGCAGCATTGCTAATGGAGGAACTACTGCATATAAGACAAGCTGTGGGATTTCTTGTGAGTTTACCAAGATTCCCCATGTTTTATTCTCAGCCGGTCCCAAACGGTGGGAAATG
>CM024592.1:30271535-30334134 GCA_014182565.1 Eucalyptus marginata | reverse complement strand
ATCGGATCATTTTTTAATTATATTAATTTTTGGGCTTTTTGGTGAAATTTCAATTGTTAAATCACAATAATTATTTAATTTGGTCCGTACGACTTGGATCGATTTGTAATTGTTTTGATCTCCTTGTTGTGACAATTAGGGTTAGAATAACCGTTAGTTTGACTGTGAGACAATAGGTTATTTTTTCGATTATTTTAATCCTTTCTTGCTTTATTTTGTTGATAGTTAGATTAAATATTTATTTAATAATTAATTATTTTAAAAAAATCAAAATTCTGCATGAGCATATAGGTTTAGTAAATCGACATGTAGGATTAGGTTTTTGAAATTTTCGTCATCTAGTGATTGTTGCTAAGTTCATTGCTCGTCATTAGAACTAGGTCATTTGATTAAATTGCGTATTTAATTGTTGCATTTCTTTAATTTCGAATTTCATGGAAAATACAAAAAATTTAGAATAAATTCATTTCATGCTTTAGGATGAATTGCATGCTTATTCATGTTATATAGTTTAGGTCATATTGCCACGTCATATCATTTCATGTTAAATTAGTAGCATGCATTGCACGACTTTCATTAAATAAAGTGAAAACAAAAATTGAGTGATTGCTTATTAATTAGAAATCATATCTAGGATTATTGATATGAATTCTGACCTAACAATGCAGTTGCTTTCGTTGCTTTGAGGTAAGTCCTGCATTATTTTATTCGCTTTCTCGGGTGTTAAATTGGCGGTTTGTGCACTCGCATGATCGCCTCACATGTTAGGAAAATGAATTAAAATCAATCCAAGCTGCCTGCAAAAAACATTTAAAAAAAATGAAATAGAAAGGTTCCGAAAGGGCACTAGGATAGTCTAGTGTAATCAAGTCCCCGTACCCTTAGTCTCCTGGGTTCGTAGGAGTAAGATAATGCTCCCGTTATTTTACTTAGGTGTCTAATCGACCTACCCTAAACCGATTAGTGGCGACTCCTAGATAATATTTTGCATGTTTAAAAGTTTAGACTCAAGTCGCGATTTGGTATGGGCTTGGGAGAGCTCCGAGCTAAGTTAAAAAACTTAGCAGTCCATTAACTTAGTTTTAGGCGGTGAACTCGAAAAAATTACGTCGCGACACTCATGCAGAATTTTGATTTTTTTAAATAATTAATTATTAAATAAATATTAAATCTAAACTATCAACAAAATAAAGCAAGAAAGGATTAAAATAATCGAAAAAATAACCTATTGTCTCACGTGTCAAATTAACGGTTATTCTAACCCTAATTGTCACAACAAGGAGATCAAAACAATTACAAATCTGATCCGAAGTCTTATGGACCAAATTAAATAATTATTGTGATTTAACAATTGAAATTTCACCAAAAGCCCAAAAATTAATATAATTAAAAAATGATCCGATGTCTCTCGGATCAAATTAATAATTACATTAATTTTCGACAAAATCCCTACGGATAATGCATACAAAATGCACAAATATTAACATTGACAAACCATATTCTAACTTAAACAATAATAACAAAATTTAAAACACAATAAAATAACATAAAATAAGCAAAAGAAAGAAATAAAAATAAAACTAAAGGAGGGGAATTGCAGCAAAGCATTGGTGAGCATATGGCTAGTTCTTGATTTGATCATTTGCTAGTCTCCTCCGAGAACTTTTTGAGTGAACATCCCCCTTCTCTTGTCGTCCTCTCTTGTCAATTATGGTGGAATATGGAATTGTGTGGTCTTTTGTTCGGCATTGAATTGCCTGTGACCACAACATCATAACAAAACAAAGTAAATACCAAAAATATGGAGTGGACAACTTTAATAGGGAGAGAAACAACCCGGTTTTATCACAGTGAAATCACTGGATGGCAATCAGCGCTTAGGTACGTTGGCCACTTCGATGTCTCGCTGCTGGAATTATCGTCGGAGATGTAGGAGTTTAATCTAGGCAAGAAACAAAAAATAAAATCACCTTATTGCGAATAGCAAATTGGAATTGCACACAATCAAACTTAAAAAAAAAAAAAAAAAAAAAAAAAAAGAAGCTCGACTTAGCTTTATGCTTGTCGTCAATATCCATGAAGCATGATGAACATGGGGCATCGTCAAGAAGACTACACCATCGTCCGAGATCCCTAAGGATGTGTGCCTCCCCACTTTTTTCACAAAATTTGGTCCCCTTTTTATAGTGGTTCCGAGCACCATCTTCCATGGCAATTTTTGAGCTTTCTTTTCGTTGCCTCAATTTATGGTCTGCAAATTGGAGCAAAATCTTGCAATCGGTTTGATTTTTCCTCGAATGTTTTGATTCCTTCCATTTTATCAAACTCCTTGCTTTTTTATTCACCTGATTTCTCTGATCGAGAATTTGCTTCCACATTTATTATGATTTGAATATTCACCGGAGCAAAGATGGCTAATTAGAATTTCCACATTCCATTCATAATCAAATCAGACTGATCTTCCCCTTATTTTCCTTTTGTTCAAAATGCAATTTTATTTTTCCAAAATTAGGTGTCAACATATTCAAACAAAATAGTTTCCTTCTCTTTTCCCTACGTGGGACTCTTTTTTATTTCCACACTCACATTACAAACTCTCGAACAACACCGCTCACGTGCCAGCTTCTCTAGCGGCCAATAAGAAATAAATAAACATCAGTTGCTGTTGCCATGCGAACCCTTGCAGCAGAATCGACGTAATACATTACGTGCATGCCAGGAGGCTGGGAGAGTTGAAATTTTTTTCTCTTTGCTTCTCGATTGAGAAACCTCTAATTGACTTCTACCGTGCACAATTATAATTCATCTGTGACATGATCGCTTGATGATGTGCGAGAACAAGAGGTATGGACGCAACTTTGATTTCGATTTGGACCTTGCCATAGACATTTGGTGTAGCAAATTTTCAAGGGGTTGCACAAAAATATCATTTTTTACTGTTCTATGTACAATCAACATATTGAAAAGATGAAAATCTTTTTTCATTAGGTATGATTAACCGTTGCACTGAGAATCTTTTTAAGACAAGAACACTAAAATAAGTGGTTACTCTATATATACATATCGAAAATTTTCTAATTTGAGCATGTGATGAACGTAGAGGTATAATACATTCATTGCAGGGAAAAGAGTATTTATATAAATTTTGGAATGAACTAAATAATCGACATTGTGACATTATTCTAATTCCATCTCTATGATCTCAGGAAAAAATATTTAAGTGAATTTTTATTTTTTATTTGTTATCTCTTGAATTGCCGCGCTTCATGCAAATTGATGTGCTTCGTGCACATGCACTTTTGTTCATGTTGCGAGCGTGTTTCTCGTATTTGCAATCGGAGATTTGTATTATTTCCATTCCCGTTGCATCATATATCTTCTTATATTATGAATTAAACATAGTATGAACATTTTTTTCTTCTACAAAGTGGTCTTAACTGGAAATATCAAAATGTTTGTGAAATTAATATACATGCAAAAAATAGAAAAATTCACTTGATTGTGCCTCATGTAATGGGCTTACTTCTTCAAAGCGCCTGCGTGAAGAAGGCCCAATAAGCGATCTCCAAGGCCCAGGCCCACGTAGGAAAGCCTTGCTTCAGCCTCTACGATCACGTCGTCTTCTTCATCGCAACTGGTGGAAATCCTAACCGCCATTACGATCTCGAGAAGAAACCAGAGAAGAGAAGACAAATTTGAGACACCCTCCTTTGATTGGCTCGGTGAGTTCTCGTTGATCACTTTGGGCTGATAACTAATTTCGGGAACTTTTCTGGTATATCGGGCAATTGAATCTTTCAGCAAATTCTTCACTTGAACTCTAAACGAAAGATTAATGGCCGAATTTGACGGATTCGAAACCCGTTAGCGATAATGCTGCTGCCCCAAGGAAGGTTGGTTCATGCCGCTTCTTGGGTTTTTTATTTTATTATTTATTTATTTAATATTTGTTATTTCTGCTAAATGAAGAATTGCATTGGCTGTCATTGGATGGTCTTCTTTGCTAGTGTTTTTTCTTTCTTGGGAAATGGATGCTTTGTGCTGTGGCGTTGCGGGTGAGATTTGCACATAAGGCTCCTCCAGTTCGAAAGCCAAAACTTGCTTTTGTCAAGACGTATGGAAAAAAGCCTTTTTGATTCATCGCATTGCTCATTTTTTAACACTCACATGGCGCTCTTATATTTTAAATAAATTGTTCCCTTCCGTTTTTCCCCTGGACTCTTTTTTCCACGTTCCCGCTACAAACTCTCCAACAACCCAGATGGGTGTCACCTCTTATTGGCCAAAAAAAAAAGATAATAATAAAAAGAACATGAACATCGGTTTCCACCATAATTGATTATATTACTCAACGTATTTTTATTAATAATCAAACTATACGAACAAGTACAATACAAGAGAGAATTATAGTTTGTTGAACAAGGAGATATAATTATTCATCATACTCTATGTAATTGACTCTATAATGTAGAAACCATGTTCCCTCTTGTCACGGACATAAGGTATATGCAATGAACTAGTTGTCTTATTTCTTCAATCCTCCTTGGTGCTTTAACTTGTACAATGTAACCCAAAGTTCCCAGGAGTACAAACACACCAGTAGCATTTTCATTTACTAGTGTGTCACTTCCCCATTTTCCTGGTCAAGAAATGGGTAATCTATGTAACCAATAACTGGATCTTGACTATAAAATGTATCTCTGTTGTAACCATTCAATGGTGCATCCACCTTGAATCGGTAGACCAAATCAGGGTTAGAGATGAAGAGCCGACCGTACGATATCAAGTCCGCATCTCCTCCAGCCAAAGCCTTCATCCGAGCTCTCGCGTGAAGCCGCCGCTCAACATGAAAGGACCTTGATAAGCTCTCCTCCAAGTTCTCATCAATTGAGCTTCTTCATCCTCCTCTTGTTTGCCGTAATTCTTCGTGCCATTGATTGTGAATCGAGGTTGAGTCACATGGAGATAGGCGAGTTTGGAGCCTATCTCATTTTGGAACTTGTTCAATCTCTCGATGACCGATAGGCCTAGATTGAGTGGATCGGAGTCCATGGCATCCAAGTGGTCAATCGCTGGTGAGATTCTAACGCCCGCTCGATCGGTGCCAACTTCTCCTGCTACCACTTTGATGATCTCCATCAAGAATCTGCATCTATTCTCGATTGATCCTCCAAATTCGTCTACTCTATCATTGATTGAGTCCTTTAAGAATTGATCAATGAGATAGCCATGTGCTCCATGCACCTCAACACCATCAAAACCTAAAGTGGAAATCGATTTGATTATTAATACTTATGCGCAACAAACGAAGTAAATACGAGTAATTTTAGCATCTATCACGATATGATTATAGTTCATGGACTAACCTGCTCGAATGGCATTTGCAGCTGCTTGGCGATATTGCTCGATAACCTGCCATACTTCGTGTGTTTGGAGAGCTCTTGGTTTGTGAGGAACATCGAGAGTCCCGTCGGGCATGATGATTTTCCATTTATCGGAGATGGATTGATTTGTTGACGAAATCAGAGCGCGTCCATCGGGTTGATAAACTAATACAATCACCATAATATAATACCAATTGTTGTTAGAAATGAGTATAGAAGGTGAAATTTAATAAGTTAACATTGCCTAAGTAGGAAAAAAAGTATAACAGCAAAAACAGATTGTCAAATTCAATAGTGCAGGTCGTGATTATGTGATATATGGGGGAGCTACGGAGATATTTTGTGGCGTCGGTTTGAGAAAATGAATTTAGTACCACTGTTGGAGGCACGACCTACGTGCCAAAGTTGACAGAAGATGATGCCGCCCTTGGAATGAACAGCATCCACCACCTTCTTCCATGCTTCGACTTGCTCTTCAGTGTAAATCCCAGGACTACCTGGAAACCTGGTTTAACAACATTTTATTTCTCAAACTTAAAGATCCTCCTATGATCCAAAGCGAAGTTCATATTACTTGCTGTCAAGCAATGAATAGGGTATAAATAGCTTGCGGTGCTCAGGTGTACATCGGTATGTAGACAATTTCAGTTCCTTTCTGCGTGATATATAGAAGACAGCTTGATCTCAGGACAAAAGGACGTACCCAGCGGCCGTGTCAGAGATGAGGGTGCCTCCGGTGATGAGAAAACCACCCTTGGTCGTTCTTTGCGCATAGTACTCTGCATGCACCGGCAATGGAATCCCATTGATCGCTCTGCATCTCGTCATAGGCGCTAGCACTACCCTATGAGAGAGGTCGAACTTGCCCATCTGGCATGGAGTGAAGAGGTTCGCGGCCATTTCGTGCGTAGCTTGTATTCTGTCAAGAACGAACAACAAGGATTGATACTAAGAATATGATGGTGAAGATTTGAAGACGGTGCGATGTGAGGTTGATCGATATTGCTCATCGGTTTTTATAGTTTGGTGTTGCCATTTGAACATTGCAGCAAGAACTGGGAAGCTTCGCCGTAATTCAGTTTGAACATGGCTAGGTTTAATTTTGTTATGACTAAGTGGTCGCATGTGGGGAAGGTCGAATTGCATTTTTCTTTCTTTAACCTCACTTTTCTCCTTGCAAAATTGTTTTAAAGACGTTGACGTATAGAACATGTGGTTCTAACGTTTCTTTATTTTCTTTATTGCCCAACGGGGTTCTTACGTTAACCGTTCAACATTTCATCGCCTGCTGGGCTGCTACGAAGTCGGTGTGGGGTTCGTTCCTGTTCATATAGAGCAATCAGTCTATGTTCACTGTCCGGAGAATCTAATATTAATAAATAACAATATGTTGCGTTATATCATTTATGACAATAATAATGACATTTTTCTCTTGGCTTTCTTGTGTGACCAGGACTCTTCGACTTCGACTCCGTGTGATTAGAATTTCCCCGCCACGTGCTTTTTTTTTTTTTCTTTGGTAAAGGCAAGTATAAATAAATAGAGAGAGCCAATATACACAAAATCCGGCGCCAATAACTTTCACTCATAATGCGAACATGCAGGATGAGTGGAAAGGAGTTGAAGTAAAAGCAAGGAAAAGGAAAACACAGCTGAACACCCAGCAGCACAAGCCTAGGCAAAAACGCCGCTAGGTAGAGAAAACAACCCAGCAACCACCTAACTAGGTGAGATGAGTGTTGATTCCGTCAAAAATAGAAGGGTCGAAGCCCCATCCACGCTGAAGCCGCCTATTCCTAGGGTTGTCCGGCACGTTGTTGAAGGTAAGAACTTTATCCTTAATGACCTTAATAAGGTGCTTCTTCAAAGCAAAGACCTCAAGCGCTTCGCCCCGAAAGATGATGTTGTTCCTTTTCTTCTAGATTAAGTGGCAGATGACCCCAAAAGAAAACCGAGCAATGGAGTGGAAAAAATCATTGCCAGAGAGGAACCTCAGGGCCCAATGGATGGTTTCCGCCCAAGGCCTATTTCGCGAAGGAAGATTACGCCGCGCAGCCCAGAAGAACGCAAGAGTCGCAGGGACATGGAACTCGAAAAAGAGATGATCAATCGAGTCCGAAGTGGCATTACAAAAGGCACATACTTGATAGTTAATTCTACCATAGGATAAAAAAAAAAAAAAAAAAAAAAAAAAAAAAACCTAAGTAGGTAGGCGATTCTGGTAATTAACCAAAGGTTAAATTGAAACCTAGGAGCCATTGCCATGTGCTTTTTTTACTATGCACGAGAAGAACGAAAAATTTGGGCAGCATTTAGATTTCAATCGACCACGCCATCGACATCTCATGTAGGAAATCTCAAGGGGGAGAATAAGAATAGTCTCGACATGCAACTTTGTCTTCGCTTGAGTCGGGCCTCCTGGAGTCATGAGAACCGCAAAAGTAGCAAGGAGAGGTCCGGAGAGAGTCGGAATAAACCCGTGCCTTCATCTATTGCAACCTTATTTTATGGGTAATGTGGCGAGGATAGTGAATGATGTCAGGGGCTTGCCCCTGGTCCATGCCCAATTCTCGCACCCTTTCAACATATTGTGACGTGCTCCATCGAGATGATGGAGCACTCAAGCTTAAATAATATTTAGGTTTGAGCACTTCACTTCACCCATAAGGGAGGACACTAACACATATGGGTTCACAGTTCTTTTCTCTTTTGTTTTTCCCACAAAGATATAAATGATTGATAGCGATGCTGAAACAAACATGATTTCATTAGTCAAGACCGAAGAAGTCATAGATTACCGTAACTCTTATTCAATAGCTTTTTGTTTGGACTGATTAGTCATAAGCATGTCGATATTGTATGCTCATATAGCACACTTTAATATTTTGTGTTGTGTCTTGTTGGGGATTGCAAACATATGAAAATATATTATTGATGGATAATTGAATAGGGAGAGAGAGAAAGCCACTGATGGTACTCCTGAGAGAGATTGAACTTGCCCGTTGACATGGAATGATGAGGTTCAAAGCCTGGAATGACGAGGTTCAAAGCCATTGAGCGTAGCTTATATCCAACTAAGAATGAACAAACCAAGAAGATGATAAAGTATAACATCGAGAACTGAAGATGGCAGGCGAAGTTGGTAAAAGAGAAGGTCACATCGGCATAATTCCTTCGAACAGACCAAGATGTCATTGCCATTTAGTATTTTTCTTATGTGCCGTCTATATGTAATCTAACATACTTAATTCAAGTAACGACTAGATTGAGATTTTTTCACAAAATCTATTTGAGCTTGAAGCAAAGGGCCAAGCCGAACGGGCAATGAGGAGAGGAAATCTCCGTAAAAGCACAATTAATGCGGCACAAAGGGAGAGAAATTCTAGAAATATCGATCAAAATTATATATAAATTTCTGGATATACTAAAACTAAGAGATTGACAACTTTTATAACATAAGGCTCTTTTCATTCGTCATTGTGATTTGACTTTTATTATTCTCATTGGGTCTTATTTTAGATTCCTCACCTACCATTAACCATATAAAAAGAAGCTGGACTATAACATGAAGAGAGAAAGCCCGGAAAAAAAGACATATAGAAAACAAAATGGTTCTGCTAAGAGACCTATGAAATCACTCTTTTAAAGCTATAATGCTCCTAGGATACAATTTAACCTCTCAAACTCTTCGAACATAAACACAAGAAAAATAGAATAACTTTACTAAGAAAAGGAGTATGCTTGTACAAGAATAACGAACCAATATGTCTTGTGTACAGGCACAATCACTCGATTGACATTGTTTAATTTCCGACATACATTTTTGTCTAAAATGTTAATATTAATTAAAATAAAATTCAAAATTGCTTAACCACAACTTGTCAAGTCCAATTAAGATTAAATATAATCAGGCGTATTCAATGGAAAATGTCCGCTTGAGTGCCCCTGCCTTTAAAAAAGAAAAACATGGTTGCTCTCATATTCAAACAAAATAGTTTCCTTCTCTTTTCCCTACGTGGGACTCTTTTTTATTTCCACACTCACATTACAAACTCTCGAACAACACCGCTCACGTGCCAGCTTCTCTAGCGGCCAATAAGAAATAAATAAACATCAGTTGCTGTTGCCATGCGAACCCTTGCATCAGAATCGACGTAATACATTACGTGCATGCCAGGAGGCTGGGAGAGTTGAAATTTTTCTCTTTGCTTCTCGATTGAGAAAACTCTAATTGACTTCTACCGTGCACAATTATAATTCATCTGTGACATGATCGCTTGATGATGTGCGAGAACAAGAGGTATGGACGCAACTTTGATTTCGATTTGGACCATGCCATAGACATTTGGTGTAGCAAATTTTCAAGGGGGTTGCACAAAAATATCATTTTTTACTGTTCTATGTACAATCAACATATTGAAAAGATGAAAATCTTTTTTCATTAGGTATGATTAACCATTGCACTGAGAATCTTTTTAAGATAAGAACACTAAAATAAGTGGTTACTCTATATATACATATCGAAAATTTTCTAATTTGAGCATGTGATGAACGTAGAGGTATAATACATTCATTGGAGGGAATAAAGAGTATTTATATAAATTCTGGAATGAACTAAATAATCGACATTGTGACATTATTCTAATTCCATCTCTATGATCTCAGGAAAAAATATTTAAGTGAATTTTTATTTTTTATTGGTTATCTCTTGAATTGCCGCGCTTCATGCAATTGCTGTGCTTCGTGCACATGCACTTTTGTTCGTGTTGCGAGCGTGTTTCTCGTATTTGTAATCGGGGATTTGTATTATTTCCAATCCCGTTGCGTCATATATCTTCTTATATTATGAATTAAACATAGTATGAACATTTTTTTTTCTACAAAGTGGTCTTAACTGGAAATATCAAAATGTTTGTGAAATTAATATACTTTCAAAAAAAAAGAAAAATTCACTGATTGTGCCTCATGTAGTGGGCTTACTTCTTCAAACTACCTGCATGAAGAAGGCCCAATAAGTGATCTCCAAGGCCCAGGCCCATGTAGGAAAGCCCTGCTTTGGCCTCTGCAATCGCGTCGTCTTCCTCATCGCAGCTGGCAGAAATCCTAATCTCCATTACTATGACATCCTAGATTTTCAACCTTGTTTTCTACTCAATAAATTGGGCATTTCATTGATGCGCCTATAGGGTTGTTCTCAGAGCTGATCACTCTCGAGATAACTAGACTACCTGGGGAAACCATTAAGGATTTTAAGGCAAATAGATTTGAGAATTCGACCAAGAATCGGCTTCTCGACCGTGCTCATCTTTAGAGGTCAATACGGCACAATATAAAATCGATTCAAAATCAGAGATAGGCTGGTTCGACTGAGATATGTGGCTAATTGTGGGTGACACCACTAAATTGGAGAATTCGACCAAGAATCGGCTTCTCGACCGTGCTCATTTTTTACTGTTCTATGTACAATCAACATATTGAAAAGATGAAAATCTTTTTTCATTAGGTATGATTAACCGTTGCACTGAGAATCTTTTTAAGACAAGAACACTAAAATAAGTGGTTACTCTATATATACATATCGAAAATTTTCTAATTTGAGCATGTGATGAACGTAGAGGTATAATACATTCATTGAGGGAAAAGAGTATTTATATAAATTTTGGAATGAACTAAATAATCGACATTGTGACATTATTCTAATTCCATCTCTATGATCTCAGGAAAAAATATTTAAGTGAATTTTTATTTTTTATTTGTTATCTCTTGAATTGCCGCGCTTCATGCAAATTGCTGTGCTTCGTGCACATGCACTTTTGTTCGTGTTGCGAGCGTGTTTCTCGTATTTGCAATCGGAGATTTGTATTATTTCCATTCCCGTTGCGTCATATATCTTCTTATATTATGAATTAAACATAGTATGAACATTTTTTTCTTCTACAAAGTGGTCTTAACTGGAAATATCAAAATGTTTGTGAAATTAATATACATGCAAAAAATAGAAAAATTCACTGATTGTGCCTCATGTAGTGGGCTTACTTCTTCAAACTGCCTGCGTGAAGAAGGCCCAATAAGCGATCTCCAAGGCCCAGGCCCACGTAGGAAAGCCTTGCTTCAGCCTCTACGATCACGTCGTCTTCTTCATCGCAACTGGTGGAAATCCTAACCGCCATTACGATCTCGAGAAGAAACCAGAGAAGAGAAGACAAATTTGAGACACCCTCCTTTGATTGGCTCGGTGAGTTCTCGTTGATCATTGGGCTGATAACTAATTTCGGGAACTTTTCTGGTATATCGGGCAATTGAATCTTTCAGCAAATTCTTCACTTGAACTCTAAACTGAAAGATTAATGGCCGAATTTGACGGATTCGAAACCCGTTAGCGATAATGCTGCTGCCCCAAGGAAGGTTGGTTCATGCCGCTTCTTGGGTTTTTTATTTTATTATTTATTTATTTAATATTTGTTATTTCTGCTAAATGAAGAATTGCATTGGCTGTCATTGGATGGTCTTCTTTGCTAGTGTTTTTCTTTCTTGGGAAATGGATGCTTTGTGCTGTGGCGTTGCGGGTGAGATTTGCACATAAGGCTCCTCCAGTTCGAAAGCCAAAACTTGCTTTTGTCAAGACGTATGGAAAAAGGCCTTTTTGATTCATCGCATTGCTCATTTTTTAACACTCACATGGCGCTCTTATATTTTAAATAAATTGTTCCCTTCCGTTTTTCCCCTGGACTCTTTTTTTCCACGTTCCCGCTACAAACTCTCCAACAACCCAGATGGGTGTCACCTCTTATTGGCCAAAAAAAAAAAAGATAATAATAAAAAGAACATGAACATCGATTTCCACCATAATTGATTATATTACTCAACGTATTTTTATTAATAATCAAACTATACGAACAAGTACAATACAAGAGAGAATTATAGTTTGTTGAACAAGGAGATATAATTATTCATCATACTCTATGTAATTGACTCTATAATGTAGAAACCATGTTCCCTCTTGTCACGGGCATAAGGTATATGCAATGAACTAGTTGTCTTATTTCTTCAATCCTCCTTGGTGCTTTAACTTGTACAATGTAACCCAAAGTTCCCAGAGTACAAACACACCAGTAGCATTTTCATTTACTAGTGTGTCACTTCCCATTTTCCTGGTCAAGAAATGGGTAATCTATGTAACCAATAACTGGATCTTGACTATAAAATGTATCTCGTTGTAACCATTCAATGGTGCATCCACCTTGAATCGGTAGACCAAATCAGGGTTAGAGATGAAGAGCCGACCGTACGATATCAAGTCCGCATCTCCTCCAGCCAAAGCCTTCATCCCGAGCTCTCGCGTGAAGCCGCCGCTCAACATGAAAGGACCTTGATAAGCTCTCCTCCAAGTTCTCATCAATTGAGCTTCTTCATCCTCCTCTTGTTTGCCGTAATTCTTCCTGCCATTGATTGTGAATCGAGGTTGAGTCACATGGAGATAGGCGAGTTTGGAGCCTATCTCATTTTGGAACTTGTTCAATCTCTCGATGACCGATAGGCCTAGATTGAGTGGATCGGAGTCCATGGCATCCAAGTGGTCAATCGCTGGTGAGATTCTAACGCCCGCTCGATCAGTGCCAACTTCTCCTGCTACCACTTTGATGATCTCCATCAAGAATCTGCATCTATTCTCGATTGATCCTCCAAATTCGTCTACTCTATCATTGATTGAGTCCTTTAAGAATTGATCAATGAGATAGCCATGTGCTCCATGCACCTCAACACCATCAAAACCTAAAGTGGAAATCGATTTGATTATTAATACTTATGCGCAACAAACGAAGTAAATACGAGTAATTTTAGCATCTATCACGATATGATTATAGTTCATGGACTAACCTGCTCGAATGGCATTTGCAGCTGCTTGGCGATATTGCTCGATAACCTGCCATACTTCGTGTGTTTGGAGAGCTCTTGGTTTGTGAGGAACATCGAGAGTCCCGTCGGGCATGATGATTTTCCATTTATCGGAGATAGATTGATTTGTTGACGAAATCAGAGCGCGTCCATCGGGTTGATAAACTAATACAATCACCATAATATAATACCAATTGTTGTTAGAAATGAGTATAGAAGGTGAAATTTAATAAGTTAACATTGCCTAAGTAGGAAAAAAAGTATAACAGCAAAAACAGATTGTCAAATTCAATAGTGCAGGTCGTGATTATGTGATATATGGGGGAGCTACGGAGATATTTTGTGGCGTCGGTTTGAGAAAATGAATTTAGTACCACTGTTGGAGGCACGACCTACGTGCCAAAGTTGACAGAAGATGATGCCGCCCTTGGAATGAACAGCATCCACCACCTTCTTCCATGCTTCGACTTGCTCTTCAGTGTAAATCCCAGGACTACCTGGAAACCTGGTTTAACAACATTTTATTTCTCAAACTTAAAGATCCTCCTATGATCCAAAGCGAAGTTCATATTACTTGCTGTCAAGCAATGAATAGGGTATAAATAGCTTGCGGTGCTCAGGTGTACATCGGTATGTAGACAATTTCAGTTCCTTTCTGCGTGATATATAGAAGACAGCTTGATCTCAGGACAAAAGGACGTACCCAGCGGCCGTGTCAGAGATGAGGGTGCCTCCGGTGATGAGAAAACCACCCTTGGTCGTTCTTTGCGCATAGTACTCTGCATGCACCGGCAATGGAATCCCATTGATCGCTCTGCATCTCGTCATAGGCGCTAGCACTACCCTATGAGAGAGGTCGAACTTGCCCATCTGGCATGGAGTGAAGAGGTTCGCGGCCATTTCTGTTAGGGCTAGAATTATCACCTAGAGGGGGGTGAATAGGTGACTAAAACGATTTTAACAATTTAATCCGAATAAGAGATTAATGAATTATAAACAACGATCGCTGCAAATGAAAGTAATGAAAGATAAAAAGATTAGGGATAGAGAATCGACTCAGATTTATAGTGGTTCGGCTTAGATCAAGCCTACGTCCACTCTCCCGCACGGACAGCCCTTCTGGCTGGATTTCACTAAGAATCAAAAAGAGTGTTTACAGTCTTACGCTCTTGAGTCCACAGTGTAGAAACTCTACTACACTTCCTCAAGGTCTCACCACTCTATGGTCTCTCTTTTGATTGCATATATTGCTCGAAGAATAAGATCACAAAATATAAATGGAGATTCAGACTTTGGAATTCTTCTATCCGGCACTCTTCAACAACTCGAGCGTCTCTCTTTATACGCTTCTTCATGCCTTCATTACCGTTGGCACCTTCCAAAGAAGTTCTTCCAATCAACTCGTTGGACAGAATCAATTTGGAGAGATCTCGAGCTCTTTAAGGTAAGTGTAGATAGCCCATCAATCCTGCTCGCCCATACAATCAGGATCTTGGTTTCCATAAGTAGAACTTTCCAAATAAGTTGCGAAGCTTAGAGAATCTATATCAATTCGGATATGAATATAAGATCTTGTAGTGCTGAATCCAGTCGAAAGATATTCCTTAACCATTGAGATAAAATCTATATAGAATCGAATAGAAGTTTTTATCTTGTCGGCCCTGGAATCTGTCCATGAGAGTAGACTTTGAAACTTGAGTCTTGTTAGCGTCGACTTTGATCTTCAGACTTTGCCGGTAGAGTCCGCAAGTCTTCAGACTAGGCGAGAGAAATGTTTTGTCAACTTCAAAATCTCTCGAGGAGAATTTATCCAACAATCTCCCCTTTTTGATGGTGACAAAACTTTCCGCAGATTTGAATACTATTGCCCGCAAAACAACTTTTAAGCTTGCAAAGATATCATTAGAATAAGAATAGTATAAGATGTCTTGTACACAGATGTCCTGTACACAGACTTACCCTGTACACAGATCTGCATCCACAGAAACCTCATTAGTCAGTGCAGACTTTACTATCTATATCTAAATTTGACAGCTTAAGGTAATGCAGTAGTAACAAAAACTCAAGATAAAGTCAAAATGTCTCAAAAAGTCAATCACAAACAAACCATTAAATCCAAGAAAAATGTTTAAAAATGAAGGTTTAAGGTTTGGGTTTGGAATGAAAAATCTGCCGCAAAGTCTTCTCCCCCTTTTTGTCAGCATTAAAAAGTAAGAAAATCAAGGAGCACGAGGAATGCGAACAAGTTGAAAGTCCTCCATAGACTTGTGTTCCTTCCGGCTTCCTTAAGTCTTCTTGTAGTTCAGCGAGAGCTGATGCCTTTCTTGTGTCCGAACCTTACTTTGAACATCTTTAAGCCGATCATGTAAGGAGATGAACATAGCATGATTCTCATTCGAAGAGTCCGAAAGTCACACCCCATAGCATATATTTGGCCTTTGAGCTCCAATATGATGTCAAGCAACCTTCGAAATCTCCCCGAATTGTCGGCCTCGTGTGCTTGCGTCAACTCGGTCTGATGGTGGAGTTAAGCCAGTGTGAATATCAGTAGGGAGATCGATGTTTGGAGATGATGCCTCTCCCTCAGGATAATGAGCAGCATAAACATCTTCTGCATCAGGTGGCGATCTACTCACACTTGCACTTGTAAATGTCAAGAGAAGAGGAGTACTTTCTCTTTGGATATCTCCCCCTGTTTCCATGCCTTCTGGAGGGGAGAAGAACTCTTCTTTCTGAGGAGTCTCCTTAGTGACAAGATTGTGCCGATCCTCCTTTCCCGCCGGAGAATCTGACTTGGCTTGTGAGTCTGCTGGTTTATGCCGAGAGTCTGTCCTGGCTGACTCTTCCTCTTCATCTTTTTCTTCCTCTTTCTCTTCTTCTTTCTCTTTTTCTTCCACTTTCTCTTTCTCTTCTTCCTCTTCTTCTTTCTCTTTCTCTTCTTCTTCTTTCTCTTCTTTCTCTTCTTCCTTCTGCAAGGATTCCTTTTTCTGGTTTCCTTTCTCAGTTTCTTCTGCAAATTGTTGTTCTGGAACAGCTGATACAGGTGCAGAAAACTGAGAGACAAAAGCAGAGATAGGCATGTCATCCTCATCATCTTCATCCTCCAAGATGATTGCCCGCCTCTTCTTGATTGGACCAGTCACAGGTTCCTTTCCTTTCCTTTTTGCCGCAGAAGAGTCTAATCTGGTCTTGACAGGGGTTTTTTCTTTGAACTGCTCCAGCTTCTTCTTGAGTTCTTTCGGACGCATCTTTGTTATCATCCTCTGGCCCGATGACCATTCGACCAATAGTCTTCACGAGAGAGAATGTGGGGAGGCTGGATGTTCGATGTCTCGAAAAGACGTGTGATGAGAGCAAAGATAAGGGAGATGTCCCTTGTCCTTTGCCATAGACTGTACATGTGAAACATGATAGTGTGTGGCGAGAGAGAAATTAAGACCAATCTTGATTGCATACATCAACTTTGCCTCTCGAGATGGATACATCTGTCTTTGATGTTGATTTTGGTCTAAGACAGGTTGATCACAATCTTGTGAAGCGAGAATATTTGTTGCATTCATTCGGAGTAGGAGAGACGACCTTCAAGCAATTCGGTCTCTTGCAAGTTCAAGAGTGGCATGACTTACGGCACACGAAATTGATTGGAAAGCACCTCTTTCCACACCAATTACATCCGCCAGTGTCTGTATCAACAACATATTCTCTATCTCGCACGCTAAATGAAAAGCTGTTCGCATCAAGGAAACTGAGATTAGAGTAAAAATATGCGGTTAATTCGAGAATAAGCCACATCACATTCAGTGCAAAACTTGTGCAGTTGAAGCTTCTCAAACTTCTCTCTGAGATTGATGCTTAGTAAATCCAGAAAATCAAAGTCCACCGTTCGTGGATTTATCACCCCTCGCTTCAGCAGTTTCTCATACATCTTCCTGTGTCCATCAGATCGAAACAATTCATCCTTCTTTCCTCGAAGGTTTGCAGCCACACCCATCCAAGGTTTAAAATGTAAAAACATTTTCTCATCATCATCCTTTCCCTCTGGTTGATTGAAACCACCAAACCTAGGGTCTTTGGGAAAGTTTGCAAAAACTTTTGCTCTTGCCGTTCACAGAACAACGCCTGATCTTTCCATCACGGTGAGAAAATGTGTTTCATTTCTATAACCTTTTTCTTTCAGAAATTCATCAATGAAGGTCATTGCAGAACCACCTTCCTTCAATGCAGAGTAAAGCCTATAAACAAAAGCAGGCTTGAGTGATCTTACTGGTTCAACATTTTCAAGCACTTCTTCCGCATGTTGAGGGCGACGATCATGAGGTCTAGTTGGGGAGGAGCGCCGTTGAGATCGTTGAGGAGACCGCTCTGTTGGAAAGTCGCTTTCTTCCCGTGAGATCGAAGTGCGTAGGCCCCTCTCCGAGCCCCGTGGTCCCCGTTTGCAATCCTTGAAGATTTTCTTTGGTAAGACATTGTCGCTTTCTTGGAGAAACTTTCACACTTGTGTCGCAAGAAAGTCAAAATCTTGAGAAGTAGAAATTGAGGTGAGAAAATCCATAGAGTGAAAAGCTTTTGAACTAGGGTTTCTGGGTAAAGTTTAAAACGAAGAGGGAGAAGAAGTATAAAAGGTAATTGAATCGTGGTAATGAATCGACGCAAAAAGAAATTCCTTTTGAAAAATAACTGCCTTAATAAATCGATAACCACCCTTTTTAAGATAAACTCGCCTTAATAAACATGATTATACATAAATAAACAGACAAATTTACCTTTTCGAGACAACAGATTTAAGTAAATAAGTGAACTACGCGACGTGTCGATTGGTATTCTCGCCCACACCCTTTTGAGTCGATACTGTCGACTTTAAGATTCCGAGTCCGAGCTTCAACATTCTTCAAGAGATAAAATATTAAGTCTTGAGCGAATAGACTCAAATAAGCTTTTCTCAAGTGGCTTTGTGAAGATGTTCGCGCCGGTTGATTCTTCGAGTCAATAAATTGTATAAAGACTTCTTTGTTCGAACATGATCTCTTATGAAATGATGTCGAATCTCAATATGTTTGGCTCTTGAATGTAGGATAGGATTCTTTGTAAGATTGATTGCTTATTTGGTATTGTCACATTTGATCTCTCGTGCAAGAGTCTTCAATACCAAAGTCTCGTAGTTGTTGTTTTATCCATAGTATTTGAGAACAGCAACTTCCAAGTGCTACGTATTCTCGCTTCACTGTTGAAAGAGCCACGATCTTTGTTTTCTTGAAAACCAAGATACCGCCCTGTTACCAAGTAATTGACAAGTTCCTCGAAGTGCTTTTCTTTCAACTCTACAACCAATGATACTCCTGTATAATTTTTGGTCGACTTTCTTCCCCGCTTCATCTTTGTCTATCTTCAAAGAACTTGACATAGGGATGTCGGGTTCTTTCATATTTTTTTGAATAAAGATTCTCCGTAGACCGAACTTTTTAACAAGTTCTTTTGCATATTTTTTCTTGATGAATAAAGATTCCTTCTTTAAGTTGTTTCACTTGTAGACCAAGGAAGAAGGATAGTTCACCCATCATGCTCATCTCAAATTCATCTTGAATGTCACATACGATTGGCAACATGAAGCTTTTAAAGGACTCGATGTTCGATCGTTCACACTTTAGTCGGTGTAAGATCCTTAGACCCGAGGCACGATGTCGACTTATATGTTGGATGGCTATGGTTTAAAGCACGCATATTGACATTTCGTTGAGCCGTCTCTATACTTGATGGTCATAGTTTGTTCAAATATCAAGGCACATGCATGCGCAATATGGAATTTGTCTTTTGTTATATATAGATATACAAGATTGATATCTTATGCGATCTAATCGTGACATTATATTGAAATCCTCGACTGAGGTTGTAATTGAGAATGAATGGTTAATGTCTCATAGAATACATGTCAATTAGATTTGGGCATATGATCGAATTGGTGGCTTGACCAATAATTCCATGGCCTTTGTTCGAAAGGATCAAATTATACGGTCGCCAAAGCTGAGAAGTTCATTATGTTCTTGAAGCATTTCACACTGTCTGGATAGTCATGATATATTACTAAATGTCACTCATGATTTGTAGGAACAGAAGATTGATCCGGATAATCAATTTTCTTAGTTGTACTAATGTGTTAGTACAAGTTTTACTGTCAACTCAGTGATGAATCTAAGAATGTCACACATCATAACCAATTAGAATGACATTTGAATAAGAGAGAGAATATTGCAAATATGTTTGCAAGTTGAGCCAATCAGATTAAGTCAGGCTAAAAGATAAAGCATTTGAAAATGGAGCTTCAGACTTTATAGCCGAATCAAAGATCTGAAACGTGTTTAGATTCAATGACTGAATTAATAATCTGAAGTGAGTTCAAAATTAATACATGCATTAATAATCAAGTGAGTTCGAATCAATGGCATCATTAAAGATTTGAAGTGAGTTCGAATCAATAGCCAAATTAATGATTTAAAATGGTTTCAAACTTAATGGCTAAATTAAATATCTCGAGATGCCAGTTTCAGATTTGATCACGTTAAAGTTCTGAAACAATTTTAGAACTTAACGGCCACATTAATGATTTGAAATGGTTTCGGATTCAAATGACTAATTAATTCTCTGAAACAGTTTTAGATGTAATGGTCAAATTAAATTTTCGTAACAGTTACAAGGTTAATACTAAGAATAAAGACTTGTAACGGTTACAAATAAATATCTGGAATAATGCTCTATAACAGTTACAGAATTAATACCCGAATTAATGTTTGAAACGGTATTAGAACTTACATCTATTAGAAGTTATGGCCGAATTAATTGTAAAACAGTTTTAGAGTTAATGAGCCGATTTAAATATGATTTGCATTCGCTACAAAAGGTAATACGGAGAGTAGATCACAGAATGATCAATGATTGACAATCGATAATTGAGAGTATTGATAGTGACCAACTAGATCATTTACACACAAGAGCAATTGTTAGCATAATTGTAGTTATGAGATCGCTCAATTTCTCTCTTCTATTCAACGTGAGAATGGTGGTATGTTTGAACTAGAGGCCTGACACTTGTGGGGCTGGATTTGAAGAACGTCAGAACTTGCCATACGAAGAGATCAGAGATTTTGCATTTGAAGAACGTTAGAACTAGTATTACCAGAAGACATCAGACGTTCGTGTGGTCAAAATTCCAAGAACGTCATAACCGGTGTTACTAGAAGGCGTTAGACGTTTATGGTTAGACATTATTGCGAGAATATCAGACGTTCGTGCTTAGAATCCAAAGAACGTCATAATCAAATTTGGAGCACAGTATAAGGTTAATATGATTAGCCTCCTTTATCTCTTCTGTGTGTTTTTATTAAAATGCACGAAAATACTTTGGAAACACGTGTATAAGCATTTTTACTTCCGCTATGATCAGACTTTGATCTTGATTTACTTATACACGTATGCTTGTTTATCGAAACAAACACCAACAAAAACTACCCTATTTTTTTAATCTAGTTCCAAAGTCTACCCAAGAACTTGTTTTGTTTGTTTTTGTTCCATTTTTATTTTTGTTTATTTTTTTATAGTATGAGACTATGAGTAACAAAACTATTAAAAGTTACAAAATAAACAGTAGAAATCCCAGTCTATAAAAAACAACAATCTATGAGATGAATCCATAGTCACGTATAACTATAAGTGATAAAAAGTTTAAACATGTAATATAAAATATAAATTATAAAGCTCCATTTTCTATTAATTCATAAAAATTTAGGGGGAGAGGAAAGACTCGACGAGGAGTCTAGATGAAAAATAAAGGACAAAGGAGTGCCGATGTTAGAATTTAAGGGAAAAAGAAATTAGGGTTTTGGTTTTTTAGTTTATAAAATCGATTCCAAAACAAGATGGTCCGATCCACCCAAGTGGGTTAGAACCCGTTCTCGAACCGTTCCAATGGGAACCGGTCCCTGGACTTGTTTTCCGGTGGTCCGGTCTCAGCTCCCAAGTAAATGGTTTGGTTGCACATCTTCATCGCTTGGACGAGGGCGAGCACTAGTGAGGACTCCCCTCCCTAGATCTAGCGAGGTTGATCCTCGTCCATGCCAAGTGCCAACACTAGGCAAGGGCGAGGCCGCCGATTCTTTGGTTTGAGCAGATTTTTGGTTGGAAGAAGCGGGTTTGTTTGGAATGTCTAGTGAAGAAGCGTTTTTTTTGGTTTTCTGGGTCTCGAAGGGGTCAAAGATGTTGAAGACTACGTCTAGGCCAACTATGGGGGAAGGGTTGTTGCCTTGGGATAGTGTCTAGTCATGTCTTTGATCTTGTGCAAAATGGAAACCAAGCGTTTCGACAGAATCATCTTGGAATCGTTTGAATAGTAAGGGTGAGCAGTTCCAGATTCCAGCTAAGTTCCTTACAAGTTTCACCTAGAACCTTGAATGTACTCATCAGTACAAGCTTATCATTTTTTGGAACTTGAAACTTCTTCGTCAAATTTTGGAACTTTAAACCTACCTTGTCACAGGTTCAGAGTCTAATAAATTATTTTTATATCTTTTGTTTCATTTTTTTGGTTTAGCAAAATGAAAGTGAATGCAATAATAAAATGAAAGTTTCTTATTTGTCAATAGCAATAATCCATAAAAGACAAATACATAAAATAAAGTAAATAATAAAAGGTTCAAAACATGTAACATAAAACATAAATTATAGAATTTCAGTTCTCAATCATCCATGAAAATTTGTTCCACATTCTAACCACTTGAAATCAAAAGAAATAACAATCTTATTTAATCACTTAATAATAGTTTTAAATTTAAAATTACTATAAAAAAACTAATAAAATAATTATTGAAAAGTCTCAACACATATGTTCATTTCGCTTCAACTAATGAATTCTATTTATCAATGATAATCTTCTCTTTAAGACAATCTATGTCTAAAAAGAAAAGAGATTAAATAATATATTAACTCATTAGATATATAAAAGAAATTATACTATATAAAAATATAAATATCACTTTAGGTTTCAGTTTAGGAGAAAAATTAGGGTTGAGTGATTTAATCATTCTTTTCAGGTGGATGATATGGTTATTTCCATTGTCTAGGTGGAGCTTTCTTCATGAAGTTCTGTTTGAATATTTGACATCATTTGCATTGTAAAACAAGAATAAAGGACTCAACAAAATTTACTGTCAGGCTGCCTAAGATTCTAGACATCGATTAATTTGTTGGATTCATCTGCTCCTGTTTTTGTCTTCGCCTCTTGCTGTTGTTCAGCAATCTTGAGTGAAGAATTTCCGCAGCATGAGGACTTTTTAGTAGCTTACTGGAATTTATTTAAACTGAGTAGCTCTCATGTGTTCTTTCAGGGGATTCCAGCGAGCAATGGTCAAATTAATGTCCATGGCTGCAAAAGTACCACATTTTCATTATGTGGAGGAGATGAACTGCGATGCTCTGGTGGCGCTTAAAGCGTCTTTCCAGGACAATACCGCAGATCCAGACGTCAAGCACACTTTTCTACCGCTGTTGATAAAGTCACTTTCAATGGCCTTAAGCAAGTATCCCATATTGAATAGTTGCTTCAATGAGGAATCGCTTGAAGTCAACCTTAAAGGTTAGCTGATCTTTGGGATGGGGATTGCTTGTTTGACTTTACCACGTGAATGCTAGAAATTAGGCATGATTTATGCAATTTGTTTATGGTTTTCTTAGGATTACAAGACAAACTGAATGTTCTTTCTTGCAGGTTCGCACGATATAGGGATTGCAATTGCTACTCCAAACGGTCTTGTTGTACCAAATATTAAAAATGTTCAGTCTCCGTCTATTTTGGAGATTAGTTTTACTATATTCACATGAGTGACATCGAGTGTAACCTTCTTCATTCAATTACAAAATTATTTACTTCCAATTATTTTGGAGAAGTTTGTCGCTTCTTTATTGTGAGAGAATAATAACAATGAAAATTAGGAGACAGCATGAGGAGTGGGTGACCTTTCCTTTTGTAATCCAGATTCCAATCCGTTTGATGTTGTTCATGCATAACACATACAAGAAGTCCTCGACAAGATACAAGAAGTCCTCGACAAGATGGTATAGATAGGAGGAGTTTAGAGTTTGCTTTAGAGAGTAGATTAGGTGCTTGGATTGAGTTTGGACTAACGCATTTTGATTCGTGACACTTTAATTACTTTGAAAAAATTGTGGGCTCTTCCGCTCCAACCCATAAATATAATCTCATTCTTGTCTCTTCTATCCCAACCTCAACAAACCGTATTTCTCTTGCATCAACCTAAATAACATCATGAGGCATGTTTAGTTTCACGAATGAATATATTTCGACAATTCCTCCAACAGGATTGTTCAAGGCCCTAGTTCTGGTCTCTCATAACCCTAGTCCCTAAGTCACGCCTCAAGTTATCAAGAGTATTGACATCATCCAAGGCGATGGAGGGGCTAGAACCATGAAGCAGGTCAACACTATCAAAGGTAATTACACAATTTTGCTATATGAACGAGCTTGTTTTAGTTTAAACATATATTATGGCATATACATGTATGCTATAATATGATCTCCTATTGGATACCTCCTATCAATAGGTTGGGGAAGCATGCCTCCTCCAAAACCCCGATACTTATGCTTAAAGCTTCAAAAAACTCTCTTAAGCAAGTTTAAGTAATCCTATCAATAAGCACTCGTGATATTCTCCGTACTCTACCGGAAGTAACCAAAAGAATTTTGGTTAAATGGAAAAAAGAATTTTGTACGAAATGACAAAAATTAATTACTCATTATGTATATTTTAATGTTTAATTGCTGAGAAAAATGATTGATTAACTATAAAAGATATGATACCCCCAATTCATAAAAGGAAATGACTAACCAAAATCCGATGTGATATTTGTAGGTAGTTTTACGGATTTATTATTTTTCACATTAATTAACCATTTAATATTGCATAAGAGCATATGATTTTTATAATTTGACCTTTTTGTAGCTGATGCCTTTTCCATTTTACTTAATTTGTTTATTTTTTCTAAGGGCTAAGTATATTCATCAACTTCAGCGATTTTTACTTTTAAGCACTGTCGTTGACATTATCTTTAAGATATGAACATTAGTTAATTTATTTCCTCCATTTATTTATCTATTTAAAAATCAAGGGTAAAAGATAGGTTTCCTTAACAAAACGAGATAATATCTTATTTTGAAACTTAATTTTTAAAAGTTATGTGAAATGTACATGCTAATCGAACATATTACGAAGGGGCGGCGACGGTGATAATATCAATATGTGTACTGATTGTAAAGTTCTAGGAGTTTGTACAATTTCGATATTTCTTTTTCCACCTGCGCCTCTGCACGAAAATAAAGGAAGGAAAGAAAATGTCGCACACTTCCCCTCTGCAAATGCTCAACCGTCGCTAACCGCTGAAAAATCCAACGGCCACGATCACTCTCCTTCTCGTCGCCTCGAATACAATCCGCTCGATCAATAAACTTCTTCTGCACCGGCCCCTACTGTAGAAAGTAAAACTGAAACTCTCTCTCTCTCTCTCTGTCGCTCTCCGTGGTAATCATGGCATTTCGCTCAAAGTACTCATCCTTACTCATGGTGGCAGTCATGGCTCTCCCTTCTCTTGTCACTGCCTTCTCGCCTCCACCCCAAGGTCACGCTCACTCGCGACAATGCATCAACCCCTTCGAAGTTTCCATCTTTTTGCTTTCCACTGCATCATCAATGGAAGTTGGATATGTCATGTTGTTACTGACTCTCTCTCTCTCTCTCTCTAGCAGAAAGAGGACTGCCCGCTTTTGCATTTAGTTGGTCCAACGACAACAACACGTTCCGTGCCGGTGATGTGGCGACCATCAACGTCAAAGTTATGGACAGGGATGTGAATAGAGACAATGCCACCTCGCCTGAAGCGAGCGGTTTCAGGCCCAGTCTCACTGTGAATGGCAAGACAGGGAATAGTTCCTACGTCTCAGGGGTACTTTTGGACTTTGGTGGTGATCCGAGCAACTGGCGGATTGTCTTCACTCCCATCATGGCTGGTTTGTTCAATGTGATCATCACTGAGAACAGTTTCAAAGTGATGGATTCATCTCTCCATTTCCAAGTTGTCCCAGGTTTTCTTCCCTCAGGAAATGGTTCTTTTAGTTTTATGTACAGTGTTTCTGTGGTAATGTCTCCTCGTGTGCATTCTCATGCGGGAAAAGCCATTGAGACATTTGTACATGGTACCAAGCCAAAAGAAGAAAAAAACCAAAAACAAAACAAACACAAAGATTAGTTCATAGCTTGCTTGGCTTATTTGGAGTTGTTGCTCACCAGCTTGTGCGCAGTCAGGCCTCACGATCATTTCGTAATTTCACAGTCAAATTTAGTTCTGTAATTGATCCCAGTTAATGGGAGAAGCAGGAATTATCTAACAACATGAAATTAAGATAAATTGTTGATGGTCCGTGGGATTGATCCTCTTCTTGTGCATATGTCGTTCATGAATGTGTCATTGCCATACGTTCGCTCTCTTGGATTGCATGAAAAACTACATCCTATCTTAGTTTTCATGTCTCATAAACTGTTCAATTGCTCTCCCTTCTCAAAAGCTTTTGTCTTTTCTTCGTAATGACTATTATCAACATTGCATCCGAAAAGAATACCAGTTAACTCATTTGTCTCTGTTCGATTGAAGGTCCTGTCTATGCATCCGCCTTCCCCGTCTCATGGCTTGGGCTTGTGCATGAGTTTGTGGCGGGAAAGAAAGCAGCCCTCTTGGTCCTTCCAAAGGATGCATTTGGGAATAATATATCCTCAGTGGACATGCCACTAGACTCGTACAATTTCACGATATTTTCACTCTATGCAAATAATTCAGTCGCAAGCACACCAAACATCACTTCCTTGAGTTGGAATGAATTTGGGTACATCATCATCGAGTTTACAGTTTCGATGGCCGGAAATTTCTCTTTACAGGTTTTAGGGCAAGGACAAAACCTCAATGGCTCTCCACTTCCCTTCCAAGTGAATCCAGGTGAATGCATTTTTCTGCATCTCTTAAAAGCAGTAGTGGGGTTGCCAAAATCTTTGGCATTTGCAATGTCTAAGAGAATGTGGCAATAGAGAATGATTATCTGAGCAGTGAACAGACAGCTAAGATGCGGGCAAAATTCATAATCGATTATGCCATGATGTGAAAATTGTGTTGATATGGGAGCTCATCCACCATTTCACTGTTTCACTTCCTTCTTTATGATTATATGATCGCACTGAGACACTAGGTTGGTTTGCGTGGAATTCCAGGACCTCTAGATGTTTCCAGCTGTCTAGCTAAGTGGAAGTCTGACACTACTGCTTGGCAAATATTTTCAAAGGTGGAAATCTTCATATACCAGCTAGATCAGAGCGGAAACCTCATTTCGGGACTATATGTATTCGATGTTGATGTGGCAGAAAATGGCACAAATATGTCCATTCCTATAGCAGATTTGCACTCTGAAGAAGTGGCACCGGGAATACAGTTATTTTCCTTCAGCGCTGTAGAAGTAGGCAACTTCTGGCTCAGGATATTCGATGCAAAAGCATGGCAAAAGCATAGCAAACATGCCATATGCTTTTACCGTCTTCACAGGTGCATGCAGTTTTTCTTACACAGGATATGGTCGCGCATTATGCTACTTCTGGGCCTTTTGTCTGGCATTTTTGAACAGAACTTATACCACTTTCTATTTATATTAGTGACTTAGTACACGTCTGTTCATGCTTAGGATGTATTTAGGAATGCATACCAAAGGGGATACATCCCTCTCTTTCAGGTGTTGAAAGGATTTCATATTAATACTCCCAAGAGTAGATTCAAGGACTCCTTGAGACTATTGAGTTGCCCCACCTTGAGATGCCAGTTTATGATGAAATAATCTCTGCAAGATAAAGAAATCATTAAGGATCGCCTGCTGTCACTTCTTTATAATGCTTCCAATTAATCTGTCCCCTTTCTGAGCCTTCTTTGTGTAAAACTTCAATAGGCTATTGTGACGCATCAAAAGCGTTGTAAATGGTTCTGGTTTAAACAGTTCCATGGCGGGGAGGGATTGAGGGAATTTTCAGTCTACTTGAATGACCTTTTCCAGTACCCATCTCCAGTTGAAGTCAACATGGTCCGAGTGCAAATCGTAAGGGGAAATCGACTCTTACACACAATATGGCCACACATATACCCTGTGCCGTTGATCAATGGTATGTGCATCATTGTGCGATAGCTGCATCCATCTCCTCATTTTTTTCTTTTTTTCTTTTTTTATAGTTTCATGATTATTTGTGCATGTGAACTTGGGAAACCATTGTTCTAGGGAAGTGCAGCAAGTCGGGTACCGAGGTTCGGTGCTAGAGCCAGACAGCAGCCGCTCCAGGGCCTGCTGTTGACCTGACTAACCATGTAAGATGTCACTATGCACGATTGAAGCAGTTAATTTTCCTTTCATTTTCGTGCGTTTGTTAATTTTTTTTTTGGGGTTGGAACCAGTCTGGCGGGAGCTTGAATTTGCGTGCCAGTGCTTTCAATGTGATTTATACACCTGAGAAGAGTGGGATCTACGGTGTTTATGTCTACTGTGGAAATGTATTACTGAATAATGGTCATCCAATCAAAAAGGAAGTGAAAGCAGGTATGAACAAGATTTCAAGTTTTCTAGTTTGCAGGAAAAGGAAAAGGAATTTTCATTGCAAATCTTTTTCCTTTGTTTGCTGCTTCTTAATTATGAACTTTTCTGTTGCTGGTTCTACGCAAATATCATCACAATTTGTATGGACATATCTGAATTCTCTAGTTCGTTCATTCATCCGTATTAAAAAGCCTTCCATGATAAATGCAATCCCAATTTTTTGCAGGTGAAGTTAACATGTCAGTTTCTGAGTTGTGAAATACGATGCTAAGGTTCCGAAGCTGATTAAAAACGAAGTTGTAGTGAGGCTGATGGATTCATTCTACAACCCCATAATCTCACAACATTCAAGGTTGAAATTGGAGATTGTTTCGACAAACAGTTCCGGATCTTCAAGTTGGGTTTTCACAGACAATGGCGACGGGTCATATACCGTTTACTACGTTGCACCAGACATTGGGACTTACGAGATGAGTGTGGCAATTGATGGAAACCGCTTTGCATCATCTCCCAGAGGATCAATGCGTACGGCAGTAAGGGAAAAAATGCTGAAATCACGAGATAACTTTGCTTTATACTTGAGAACTGTGGATTTATTACTGCTTTAATCATGGTTTAGACAAAACAATAATATCATGGATTTATCTGTGCATTAATGTGTGCACACAAGACCAAAGGGCGCACTTATCTTTTGACGAGAGAACCACATAGCTAGATGTATGCCCTGTTTCTTGGCCTATATGCATGTATGGAAAAATACTTGGTTTCTTATAAAGATGGTCACGAAAAAATATATACAAAATTCTGAAGCCTATGACAAGACCCCAAGCACAAAGAACCATTTGGACCTTAGTAAAGTTTCGTTATGAAATACCCTGATCAATAGTTTCGATGTCTCCCAGGCGAGTATTTTCCAAAAGCTTATGAAGATGCAGTATCTGTATGGGAGGACGAGTCCATTGCTATTGATGTCCTAGCAAATGATTACTTCGCAGGAAACAACGCAAGTAGCATTTACTTTTCTCAGGTAGAGAACTTTATCTGTAATGTTTTTCCTTTTACCCCTTGCTTCCTCTAGTTCTTAGCATCCTTTAGTTCCTAGCAGCCCAGTAAGCAGTTTTGTGGTACTGTAAATTTCAATTTGTTGTGATTCTGCAATCCTATCGGCAAAGCAAATGGAAGCAAACCATTTCTGTTTTTTGTTCTTCTGGGCTGTGAATACTAACAAAACTCGCTGTGTAAATTCGAGTTTTATGTTTGTCCTCAAGTCACTTTGTAATATGGCGATGAAAGCATAGTAATAGTAGGTAGGTGCGGAGATATTGTTGAAAACTGACCTTCCAAAATGCTTCTTAGACGAAACCTACATGATACGAGTCTTACTTGCCAGCCAGGTCATGGTTCACTACTTCAGTATGGACGGCTTCTTAGATACACTCCTTACAAAGATTACTATGGGAATGACACATTCCTTTACACAATATCTGATGTTAATGGCAATAATGCAACCGCTTCTGTAAGCATTGTAGTGCTTAAAATTCCGCCCCAGTTTGTCTCCTTTCCAACTCAACTGCAAGCCATTGAAGATACGACTTGCCCCAAATTCGGGTAATATTTTTTAGTTTAAGTATGCTCATCAGCTTTCTTCGAGGCTCTTTGACCTGATGATGTTCGTATCTGATCTGATAGTTTCCCTGACACTTTGTTCTCTGAACACCTGTTGTTTTGTTCAGAGGTTATTCTGGTCTGAGGATAGCATATGCAGACTTCACAGAGAACATATCTGTCAGTCTTAGTGCACAGTTTGGGACTGTTTCTTTATCTCCCATGCTGATGGAATTCTGGCAGGGAGGAATTTTGTGAGTAGAGACAGTGGAGAAGCAAAGGAACTAATTTTACAGGGACGTGTTGAAGCAGTGAATTCAGCTCTGGAGTCATTCCAGTATCTCGGGTACTCAAAATTCCACTTGATGCTTTGTTTGACAATAACAGCATCACGTATTGACTTGCTTATGAAGTTCTTTTGACTTCACTACATTTTGTCTTATTCAAATTTTCATCATCAAGATAAACGTTATATTGTTAGTTATTTTAATGACTATGTCGAATGTTAAGAGTACTTACAGAATCATTTACTTATGGGAAATTTTTTGCCCCTTTTCGCAGAAATCAGAACTTCAGTGGTGAGGATACAATCCGGGCCTCGGCTAGAAATGGAAATGGAAAGAACGACTTGGATATATCAGTGGTCGTCAAACCTATTAATGATCCTCCATTCTTTCGAGTCCCTGAATTTGTCATTCTGAAGTTCAATGGTGATGAAGCTTTGATCTTTGATAGGGAAAGAGACAATTTTGACTTCTTTGCTGGTGATCCGGACCTTCTTCACTTTTCAGGTTTTGATCTTTAGCTTGCTTCTTTTATCTGTTTATTTATGGTCAAGTTGGACCGTAAGAATGGGAAATATCTTCATATGGCTTTTGGTTGAAGCTCGAAACTGTTCTTTGACAACTTGTGGAATCATACTTATTTCTGCAAATTCTGTTATATAATTACAAGACTAACGAGTGGGTTTTAATATAGTCAACACAGAAACTTTAAGATCTGTATAATGTTGCGGTCCTAATTGTGCAAATAGTACATAAATTGTCTGAATGACAAAATATAAACTGTGACGGCAAAGTTATAAAGTGCAGATATCTTAGCTTTCCTTCTTTCTCTTCTTCTATGGGATCTTGCCAATTGATGTTGCAGATGGTTGACACGATGCTTTGTCTGTGGGTTATATTTCAGGTGGTGGGTCTCTTTTCCTAGTCGAATTTTCAGTGGAAGTAAGTGATGGCTTCTTGGTGACCAGCCTACCAGCAGAGCTCATCAACTCGACCGAGCTGAAGCTGAGGATCACTTATCAGTGGCAACCTCTTCAGACTTATGTCACAATCTCGAAATATTTTAAGGTCAAAGCTGCTGGAATCAGGTTCCGAGGAAGAGTCGAGGATTGCAACAATGTAATGCAGCAACTGTTTTATCATGTAAGTAGCCTTTTGTTTTTCCTGGACAGATTTTATATGTTCCGTGTTAACACATCCCTTGCTGAATACACATTTAACCTGTGATGGTATTCATGCTCATTCCCTATCTCCAAAATAAATTATTTTCCAGAATAAACCCAGATTCATTGGTTGCAATCTGTTTTTTCAGCTGATTTTGCGTGCAGTATCAATATTAACTTAAAAGGACTACCTAAGAAGATAGTAGCCTTTAATTTACAGGGTAGAGGAAATGGTGCCGTGTTGACCTTGTCGCTAAACGATTTGGGAAACTATGGTTGCTATCCAGATTGTGCCGAAATGTCATCATTGCCCCTGTACACCGAAGCATCAGTCAATCTGATCGGAAGAAATCTGATGAGTCCACTGCTAGCTCACTGTAAGTAGCCACAAAACACAACTTAGTTTGCTCAGTCAGATGGGCTTGATCGGCCCTTTGATAGATGCAGTTCTTATATTTTGAGTAGAAATGGAAACTAATCACTGTTAATGACTTATCTGTTGACTCAACCATGAAATTGAGGGGACTTAGTATGTGGAAAAAACTCAAAAGTCTTTATGCTGTGTGGGCTGCAGCACTTGGATCAGCTATCATCATTGAATTCATTCTTATGTCCTATATCGGAGTTGCACTTTTATATTTCACATGCAAATGCGCAATCCTTCTGGTGAATGAAAGGAGACGCAGTGAACTCAGGAATCCAAGTCGAACCGATGTGCATGATGTCCAAAATCAAGATGTAAGCTATTCACTAACCTCGTAAACAATATTCTGATTGCATTATCTAGTGACTAGAGAAGATTCTGAAGCAAAGTTGAACATAATCCTAGCTTCATAGGTTTGAAAGTAGACTAGCCTTTTTGAGCTGACATATTGGGCACTGCATATTTGTTCGTTTTGGTGTTCAGAAAAAGGATTTTGCATCCTTTCCACTGCATTGTCCCTCTCTTTGCATTAACCTTATTTAAGTATTTGCCCTTTATTTTCCTGCCATTTTCAGTCAAGTTCACATTCTTCAGAAAATGCAAATCACTTCTCTGGACATCGCTCAAGCAGTTTGTTGCTCAGTGGGCAGCATTCTAATTTTCGACTGCGGTAATTCTTCTCTCTTCGAAACATTCTGGGTAGTGTTATAACCATGCCAGTCTAAGTACTGTTTCTCTGTCTTGACAGAGAAACGATTTGTGCAACATCTTTTCATTGACACTTTAAGTGAAATTTCACTTTATCCTGGATGATTTTTTTATCTTTATCAATCAAAATATACTTCATTTCATCTTTTTTACTCCTAACAGTTATTATGATCTCCTCTTCTCGCCTGCATAGTCTTGTTGCTTGTTTATTTAGGTGTAAAGAAAATACTCCCTGCTGAGACTTCCAAAGTTTATTTCTTTTTGAACCAACTATGAGATTTGTTCTAATGTTTATGTCAATATTCAGGTCGGGCCGTAATTCCCGTAGTGACACATCCACCAGAGATGCACACTTCTCATAATTGGCAAGCGACCACTCTCCTGGAACTCCACAGCGCAGCATCATTCCACTTTCAATTGGAAAGGGATACAAAGATGCGGTTTGAACTTCCAATTTTTGCAATTGGACAGCCTTTGGAGTTCAGCATTATGTAAAGGTGATCAAACCTGATTCAATACCTGCTCCTGAATTCACATCTTCCATCATGGCTCTTATGAGTTACAAACCAGTAGAGAACGCAAGCGCTTGGACCTTGACAGTACTTATTCCTTCTTTTGATTTGGCACATGCACATAGACGCACACAATGTGCTTCCTTTGCAGTGATTCCACTTTGTACTACTCAAAATGATCAAATACCCATGCATATCCTCAGCAATGGAACCAAACCCATTTTGAGTCTCTAGGAAAAGCGAAAATATATTATTAGCATATAAAAGCTAGCTGCTTCAGAGTCTCGTGTACATAGTTTGAGAAATTTCGGGATCAGGACTAAGCCACGGAACAGTCTTGTTCATACCCACATCATTATAGCAGGTTTCAAAGATACCAACACCCGATTGAGAAGAGGACAAGCCCTGAAACTTCAGAACATTCCGAAGAAGTCATGAATGTGGTGGGTGACTTCTTGAGGTCTTTCCTCATGGATGAAGTGAGCCACTCCTTCCATGACCACCACATCCTCAAGAAAAGGCACATACTTCTTGAGCCCGCCTTTGTGTATGTAGTCTTTAGCACCAGGAGAATTGTAAGTGAGGTCCAAGCCACCAACTATGAACTTGGCCGGAACTCTGATCTGAGCCCGGTCCATGGTGCTGTGAGCTCCCAGTTCCTGCAACAACATCATCACAGTAAAATTAACATGAGACGTCATTACTGGATGGTAGTTGCAGAAAACTCATTGGTTATTGACATAGCTTCCAGGTGAAATTCTCATGTTGTGGTTAACTTAGGACATCACGTCAGTGTGATAACTGATTAGTGCACTGAATTATTTGGTCTTTCAGACTATTTCATTAGGAGACTGCACGAAATGAGTTGGTAACCGGTATTCAATTTTCTTCAATTTTCTGAACTCGGCAATTTTCTACATAATATCACCGTAACCATGAAAGATACACCTATTTTCCAAAGTAAAATGACACTAGCATGCAACATATGCTTCTAATTCACAAGGCAAGAGTTGAAATGGGTTCAGCAACATACAGATCCAGAGCTCTGTAGTAGTTGAATCCACCAGTAAACCCTGTTTTCTCGTACTTGGAGGCATAATAGTCAACATCTTCCTCAGTCAGCCATGAGGGTAAGATGATCAGGTCATCCATCGGGTGCCCGAACGCTTTCCCTTTTGGCAAGAAAAGCTGGTCCGGGTTTCGGATCGTCAAGAATTCCTCAAGGACTCTCCTTGTACCAATCTGAGCAAATTCAGCTTCCATCTCTCCAGGCTCCTATACAGTATCAATCAACTAGCTCAGCCTAACTCAAAGCTACTCATTAACATGTGCAAGATACAGATTATTTCAGATATTGAATGATATGTAATGCGTTATGAAATAATTCTAAACGATTCATGTACTGTTGATTGTCCTGTCTCATTAAGTAAAATCTTGTCACTCAAACCAATCAGAATGGTTCTAAAAAAATCGATCAGAAATGAAAAATAAGTTAAAATTCTGCGAGATGAATTGTGATGACATCATGCAAAAGTCCTTGCTGTTCCACAAAGTGATGGGCGTTTTTGTCAGGTCAAGAAATGAGTCATTTTTGGACTAATGAGCAAGGAACGGTCCATTTATGTTATTTTAAGTTCTTAAGAGTGATTAACCAGGTTAATATAATCAGTTTAAACAGTAGGAACTAGACAAAGGTGGCACCTTTAACCAAAATTAAACATCAAACAATTGCAGCGAAAGTCACAACACATTAAACAAAGATACCACAATGAAACATCACTTGATATTCATTCTTTATGATTATCTAGTGCAGTTATAATATTAGGCTAGGTTATATCACCTAAGGAAAGGGAGTACAGACCTGCGTCACCATGAAGGCAAAATCCCTCCTGTTTTTCCAGTAGAAGGAACAGCGATTTCGACTAACTTAATTAAAAATCAGATTTGGTCAATTCACTTTATCTTTCTCTTAGAGGGTTCAGTCCGATTTCGGAGACCAAATGTTAGAATTTGCTTGTTTAGATCAGTTCTTCAGATACGGACGCTGTAGATCGGTAAGCAGGACAAGAAAAGTGATAAGGAGCTCCCGGCAGTAAGGTGATTAGTGATAAATTCAATAAAAACTGATGACGAGCTCAAAATAATTTAAAGTCTGGTCAGCATTTCCCAACAACGCCAGACAGAATCATTCTGCAGAACAAAAAAACAAAAGACTGCGAAGCCAAATCCTTGGAGCACCGTCAAAATTAGCCAGATCACTAAGCGAAAAACAACTTAAGACCACCTCTCACCCCAGAAAACACATCTCAAAGTCTATCAAAATGCAACAACCATGTGCACATAAACCACACAACTTCGAAAAGAATAATCCTAGATATAACAAGATCCTGGAATCTGCATCATGTAAAATTTGCCCATTTTCGTGGATGAATATTAGCGTATGTGGAACGACCCCCGGAAGAGACTAAATCGGAGGAAAAGAACCTGGAATCTGCAGATGTAGTAGTCTTCACCATACGCGGCCCTGAGGCTCTCCAGGGGCTTCCCGGCCGGGTTGCGTGGGGTGAACGGGACGCTGAGGTTCACCAGCGCCTTCACGCGGTCGGGCCGGAACAGGCTCAAGTGCCACGCCACGACCGCTCCCCAGTCATGTCCCACCACGAACACCTTCTCTTCTCCCTTGGCCACGGCGTCCAGGAGCGCCACCAGGTCCCCCACCACGCTCAGGCTCGTGTAGGCCGAGGCCGAGGCGGGGGCGTCGGTGTCGCCGAAGCCACGGAGGTCCGGGGCCACGGCCCGGTACCCGAGGGCGGCGAGGCCCGCCATCTGGTGGCGCCAGGAGTACCAGAGCTCCGGGAAGCCGTGGAGGAGGAGCACCGTGGGGCTGCGGGACGAGCCCTTGATCGCCACGTGCATGGCGATGCCGTTAACGGTGACGGTCCTGTGCTCTATGCCTTGCATCTCCATCTCTCTCTCTGTCTCTCTGTCTCTCTGCCTCTGAAGTGTGCTTTAAGCTCTGTTTTTCAAAATGGTCATGAAGAATGAATTGGAGGGAGGAGAGGGAATCTTTGCGAGGAAGGTCAAAAGGGAAATGGCTGAGACCCACTTGTGTCGTCCAGATCATGATGAATTCAGGGTACATTACTACATGTTACTTTGTCCACATGATAATATCTTTCGCGCTCAAATTAGCCACTGTTAAGGCGGCGGCAGCTCGCCAAGACTCACAATTGTTCAGACCACTAAAAACACCAAACAACCTGTGCAAAACCCACAGCTTCGTCTCTCTTCTGCTAGACAGATGCTGCCTCGCATCGCGTACAATCGTAAGCCGCCATCGGGTCCTTGCAATCTCGGTCGCTTGGTTCATTCGGCACGAGAAGATCTAGGTTCGGTCGTAGGGCGTTTCGGGGTTGATCGTCGCGCTGCACTTCTCTCACGTTGCATCATTTAGTAAAACGTTGAGGACTCGTCGAGACTAACGAGTCTGGCACTGCTCATCACTCGGGGAATTTGGATGGATGACGAGTTGGAAAGTGTCATATCCGAGATAGGACATGGGGGACAAAGCGACCAGAGCGGGTAACGTGCATGTCTTTTCCTTTGCGGTCCTTTTTGAAGAAGTGGGAGGACTTGAAAACTTTAAGTGCTCGAGGCTCGATCAGACCGGAGGATCTCGAGCGGGCGAGGATCGCGCGGGCGTCGACGAGGGAGCAAATTTCAGATCGTACCTCGGAAGAGAATAGAAAGAGGCGAACCTAGAGGCCAAGGGGACTATAGCATAAAGCAAAGTTGCATTTCGATCTCGACTTTTGCTTTGATTGACGGATTTCAAGAGAGGGCCATCATGGCCCCGTGACCGAACGTTCCGCTTATGCCCTCCGTCCATCTTGAGTGGAATTTGTGAACCTCGTGCGTTAACGGGCCAAAATGGATCCCCGATATGATAGGATCCGAATCTAAGCGAGTACTTCCTGATCCCGTGAGGCTAAGCAATGAGCTCGGCATGGCGTGAGACCGACGCCATCTTGATTGAAATGAGGAATGTACCGGGGGCATTGATGATCGATCCCCACCTTGACGATTGGGGGAACCTTTTTAAAGGGAGAGATTGTCATGATTATCTAACTCCGCGGAATGATAAAAATAACAAAAGGCAAGAAGGAAATTTTCAATTGCTTGCTTTTGTTGACCAAGCAAATGTTTGCACTTCATTTTGTTCGGTTTAGTTTCGTGAGGCAAATACATGGGACAAAATATCAAAAAGGCCTTAAATCTATTATATTTATACAAATTCAATTATAAACATTTCAATTAGGGTAATTTAGTTCTAAACACTTTCATATCGATAGTAAATTAATTCATCCGATCAATTTAGGCTAGAAATTGCTAACATGAATGTCATTCTCCTATGTGGTATGGCTGACATTGATGTCAATATTTTTTTTTAATTTTTAAAATTTTCTTTTTTTCTTTGTTTATTTTATTTTATTTTCCTCTTTGGCTCTTGCCCTCTCTCAAGCGTGATGGCCTACGACCAACCACCAACAAAAAGAAAAAGATAAAGTAAAAAAAAAAAAAAAGTAAGGAAATAAAGAAAAATTAAATATCATTAAAAAGTCCACATTAATGCCATGTGGGATGGCCCGTATCACACCCCGATTCCACAAGGATGGGGGCATGACATGGCTGTCCAAAGGATGCAGCCTTAACAAAATCAAAACTCAATGTGATATCAAAATTTATACATATATGTATTTGACAAAAAGTAATTTGATTACACTATTAGAGTTTTCTATAATCCACCGACACGATATATACACATATTCAACAAAACTAACTTAGAAGATCATCATCTACACACAACATATATCTAGAAGTCCCCATTACCCAAAAGTTCTTCACCTGCTAATAATAACGCTCACGACCTATTTGCAGCTCGATGAAGAACCTTAAAAGCAAGTACATGAAAAGAATGAACTACCACAACTCGGTAAATAATACATTACTTATAAACAGGTCAATCAATCACTATGCATCATTATAAAACGATATCATAACTCATCATCTTAAATTTAATATACGATATACATAAAAAACTGAAAATGTATAAAACTATATACGTACAAGATTAGTCAACAAACCTACTCAACAATAACAAACATCCACTAATGGTCTAATCCATTGACTAATCTTATCAAATCACACATTGATGGTTCATTTCAGTGACTAATCTAATGCTCATCCTTAAACTATGTTCACGTTTAACACCGTGACAAAGGCGACTAAGTTTACCCCATTGATTAGATCTACCACTTATATCAAGTCGGTGACTCGGCCTACAAGAATATCATGAAAACAATATGCATACTGCTCCCTCAATGAATGCTCAATGCAGTAATATAAGCAATATCAACCAATATCTTTCTCCAACAAACCACAGTCACTATCAGAAAACTATTTGATAAACATTTCGTAACCAATACAAACAACTTTTGGAAATTCCCTTCACAAAACATTTAACCAAAGCATCCATAAATGGTCCTTTCAAACTACATCATAAGTTCGATGAAAAAATATTTACTTCATAAGAATTTCCCAAATGCATTTTCAATCGACTAAAAAGGTAATAAAAGTTCGATCCCATTTTATGCAAAAAACATTCTCTCAATAACTCATACTATATAAAAATTCTACCATTTTCAAGATATGAGTTTGTAAATTCATAGAAGAAATAGTATTACTCACTAGGGAAAATCAAAAATCAACTTATGGTGGTTACTCAAACCGACACACTCGAATTCCTAATAATTAATTGAAAAACGATATCAAAAAATTAATAAAACAATATTCTGACAAATTACCCGACTAAACTACATCTATTTGTTGATAAAATACCACGTATGCGCCAATGAAAAGCTTGCCCATAGCAGAAACTCATTGATGTCTACTATGCACAGCTCGTGCGCTAAACTTGTTCATAATATGACTTCCTCCACTAAACTCCATTTCAAACATATTAATAATTAATAGAAAGCCCCTTCAACGTACTACAAGAACCCCAAGTTTACCAACCAAAAATCTAGCTGAAAATAGGTGAAGTTCAGCCCTGAAGTCACTTTTTAGTGGATGTGGCCAACTTCAAAATTCCATTGTGGGCAAACCATAAGCAAATCAAGATCCGAAAAATGCTATAACTTCATAAAATCCTAAGCTATCATTTCCATATAAGGCCCAATGTTGACACCTAAATTTTGCCTAATCATTTAATAATTAGTTGCATAAAAAATAAAAAGAAAAAAAGTAAAATTGCATTTCATGAAGTCGCCTTTTTCGCATCAGCACTAAAAGCCAACAAGACGCGGCGGCTCGCGGTCGATAATATTCACAAAAGGCGGTCTCTTTCTTCGTTGGTCTGAACACGCACAAAAAATGAGGAAAGAAGAAGTCTTGCACGTCCGTTGTCTCTCCCTCATTAATACATACACATGCACGCATGAAATAGGAGACGTGAAGTTCTGCAATTTGCCTGCAAGAAGAAAAAAAACGGCTTGGGAAATGTCGGGCGGTGGCGTCGAGATCTAAAAAAAGAACGACGTGAAATAGTGGCCGCCCCCTATTCACGCTACAGTAAGTTGAACTTTTCAAGCCTATAAATACACGAAGGAACGACGCAAAGAAAAGAGAGGCGATTAAAAAAAAAAAGAGAGCTCGTGCGGGGAAACACAAATTGAGAGAGGGGAGCGATTAAAAAAAGAGAGTCCGTAGGGAAGAGATTAAAAATGAGGGGGTGCTCGTTTGAGAGAAAGAAAAGAAAAGTGAAGTTGGGGAGGATATTAAAATAATGAGGTGAATAGTGAGTGTCAGAAACCAAAAAGAAAGGGAAGTGTGAGAGAGACAGTGAGAGAGGAGAGGCAACGTAAGAGGAGAGGGGGGAAAGATAAAAAACAATAAAAAATCAAGAAAAAGCAAAAGGAGGGGGCTGTTCATCTTCTCCTCCGCGACGCCTCCATCAGAGCTAGCTGCTGTCTCGCGGACGCCCGAGCTCCGAACGCCGTCTCCGCTCCTCTTCCCGCCCGTGACCGCACCGCAGCCTCGCCCGACGCCGCAAGCACCCGCCTCCGAGCGCGCCTCCGTTCTCGCGCCTCCCGCCGCTTGAAGCTTCGAGCGACGCCGCACTTCGGTCCGTCGGCCACCACTGTTGCAGGTGGCAACATCGCTGTCCACCTATCTCTACCCATCGCTGGACGCCATTCCGCCTACGCCCGCAGCAACCGCCAGCAGCCCGCGTTGCCTCCGCGCAGCACTTCCGCCGCCCGCTCACCACCGCGCCAAAGCATCTCGCCGCTTCCTCCCGAGTGCTCGCGCTGTCCCTCGCTCGTCGTAATCCGCCCGACGCCGTGCGTACAAAGCACGCCAGCGGCTTGCGCCCGCACCTCCGCATGTCTCCGTGCCACCGATCCCGACACCAGCCCGACGAAGCCTTGTCGCCGCGCCTCGATCTTCGACACCCACAGCCCTACGCCACTCCCCTCAAGCAACCGCGCCCGAGTGACCGCCCGCAGCTGTTCGTTGTTGCCGGAGATCCGAGCCTCCTCGCCGCGCGCCCGCGTGCCCTCGCCGAGTCCCTCGCCGGACCGATCAACCGGCTGCCCTTGAAACCCACGGTTACACGTGGGAAAGGAGAAAAAAAAAAAAAAAAAAAAAAAGAGCAAATTAGGTAGTTTTCTCTCTTTTTACTTTACTTTCATTTTATTTTATTTGTTTTTTGTTTGGTATAATTATTCCTTAGCGTAAGGACGATTGATATTCCAAACATGAAATAATCCCTCAAATTAGGAATTGTCAGTCCGATTTTCGCGCCCGAAATCCGACTCGCAATCCCTTGCAAAAAATCGATAATCCGATCTCATGCCCGAGATTCGATTCGCGATTTAATTTTAAAATTGGATAACTCGATCTCATGCGCGAGATATGGTTCGCCAATTTTCGAATATCAATTTTATCTTGGTTGATTTGATGTCGCCGTCTCTAAGTCAATTTTATTTTTATAAAAAAAAATCCAAAAAATTTGAATTAGGATTAGGTTTGTTTTGAATCATGAATATAAAAACTAAAAAAATGTATTCATTTAGGTTGTTAGTTTTTTTTTTTTACTATTCGAATTGCACGTTTAATTATGTGTTAGTTTTAATTTCGAATTTCATAAATAAAAGCAAAAACAAAAAAACCATCATGCATAATTCATGTAGAATTAAGACATTCTTTGCATGTCATTGCATACTAGGGTAAGATTGCACGTAATTTAATTCTAGATAATAGTTTTTAAGTAGATTGCATTTTAGTTAGGGATTCCTAAGTTAGGATAACATTCTAGTTTAAATTAGGATTTGACATAAATTCATTCCTAATTCAAATTAGATGACATTCTAACTTAGGTAGATAAATTCCACTTTTTATAATTTCGAATTTAAGAGGAAATACAAAAAAATGCCTTAGGATAAATTACTTCCTTTTTTGGATAAATTGCATTTTCTAAGAAAGAGAAAAAAAAAATAAAAAAAAATGTCATGAACATGTCATTTAGGATTAGATTAATTGAAGTGCACGTCATTTAGTTTTTAGGCCCATTTAATTGGAAACTACCTGTCATTAGAATTAGGTCATTTTGTTAGTTTAGATTGCACATTTAATTATGGAACAATCATAATTTCGAATTTCATGGAAAATACCTAAAAAAATTGTCTTTGAATAAATTAATTTCATTATTTAGAATAGATTGCATGCTTATTAAGAAAACACAAAAACATCTCATTTGCATCATGTAGCTTAGGCCATGTTATTATGTCATATCATGTCATATTATATTACTAGCATGCATTGCATATAGATTAAATTCCCATTAAATAAAGTGAAAACAAAAAAAAGGGGAAATTGCGTGTTAATTAGAAATCACATCTAAGATTGATGATGTGGATTTTGATCTAACCACGCAGATGCTTTCGTTGCTTTGAGGTAAATTTTTGCAATTTATTCACTGTTTTATCGGGTGTTAAATTGGTGGTTTGCAAACCTGCATAATCACCTCACATGTTAGGGAGATAAATTAAAATCAATTCAAATTGCTTGCCAAACATTTTTTTGAAAAAAAAAAGAACGGTACCGAAAGGGCATTAGAGAAATCTAGTGTAACCAAGTCCCCGTATCCATAGTCTCTGGTTCGTAGGAGTAAAGTAAATCTCCCACTACTTTACTTGGGTTTCTAATCGACCCACCAAAAATAGATTAGTGGCGACTCCTAATTGAAAATCATTTGCATGTTAAGAACTCAAACCTAAGTCGCGAATTGGTATGGGCTTGGGAGAGCCCGAGTTAAGTCTAGGCTTAGCAATCCATTAGCCGAACCCTTAGGTGGTACAAAACCCGCTTCGGGAGGTCGCGCGACTTGGCGACTCCGCTGGGGAATTGAGTTGAAACTCTTAGTGGACTTAGGCCAATTTTCTTTTTGAAAATATTTTTGTCAGCAGCAAGGATTCCAGTACGTCCCTAACATTTAAGGTGTTAAATGTTTTTGTAGATTGGGAGATATAAGGGGAGTAGTCTTTGCTAACCCTTGTCTTGCAGTGTCGGAGTTGGAAATGAATGTTTCAAATTCAAGTTATTGAAGTATTGTGTGATTTAAACTGTTGTGCATGCCTTGCATCCAGCACTACACTATTGCACACACAACCCGCCGCCGGACTGGGCCGCATAGGATCATCTAGGATGGTATTGAGATGGATACCACTTCGACCGCATGCCCGCGGTATGAGTCGCCCATCTCAATCCCGAAGTTTCTTTTTGGTGTCAAGAGTACCCACCTCGGTTCGCGTGCCCGCAACCTAGGTCGGCTCTTTGACCAAGCCGAAGTCATGAGGACCCGATTTAGTTCGCACGCCCGCGGCTAGTCCGATCATCCTTGTGGCTTCAGTTCGATAAGCCTTATAGGATAGAAATTGAGCCACTTACCATGCGCATGTCCATGTGGTTGCCCCTCATCGGTAAAGTAAGTTCTCTAAATTTTTGCCTTTGCAATTTACTTACTTCATTATATTCTTTTGTCGGTCCATGGCATTAGGATTGTCCTGAGTCTTGATCAATATACAATGGGGATATCGGACATTCGAATTATTCTCCCTCCAAAGGAAGAGCTTAGTACCGGTGGGACAAGTTAGACCAAGCTGGCCGTCGGTTCGTAGAATCGCACATTGGTCGACTACTTCCACCGCTACATGTCAACATCCATGGCGGCCTCATCCAAGCACTTGCCCATTGTTGGTGCCCCGAGACATCTACTTTCATCTTTGGCGGTAAGCATGAACTCACGCCCACCTTGGAAGAGTATAGCATTGCCATAGGGAAATCTTTGAAAGCTGAATTAATTAGCCCACCTATCGGAATAGATCCCGTTGTGGCCTTATCTGATTTTTAAGAATTAAGGAGGACAATGTAAGAAATGTTTTAAAAGCTCACCGCAATACATGTCATTTATCTTTCCTAAAAGAATGTTTTGAAAATGGCAATTCATTTCAAATGCGAAGGGTTTTCCTTTTAGCGTTCTTCGGGTTTATAGTTTTCCCTCATTGCAAGAATGCCATTAACCCTTTGATTGCTCAATTAGTTAAACAAGTGTTGGAAGAAAAAAATTTTGTAAACACTGTTCTGACTGAAACTTTTCTTTCCCTCACTCGATTTAAAGAAGGTGGCGATAAGATTTTCCATGTCTCTCTGAGCTTTTGCAAATTTGGTTTCTTTCTCATATAAAAGGATTTGGTGGTTCAATGACTATACACGATGTTAATAACTCTAATCACCCTATTATGAGATTTGAGAACAACCAAAAACATGCACCGGATTACCATTATTCTAGATGGCTAGCTTTCATGAAAAACCAACTTCCAAGAGTTTCCTATGGCATGCTAAGTGGTTCCAAGTTCGTGTGGCGAGACTCTCATGTGGAGCGGCCGGCCCGATTCCTTTACTGGGATTCACTGGAGCAACGGAGTACTATCCAACTAGAGTGACCCGTCAGTATCAAGTTGTGCAAGAGCTTCCCCCGGCATTGCAAGCAGATCCGCTCCGAGTAAGCTTCGTGGATGGAGATCAAGACCATGAGGATTCCATTCTCACGATCAAATCAATGTGGGACATGTGTCATCCACAAAAGCTCAAATGGCTCGAAGAGGAGCTGAAGGGTAAAGAAAGGAAGTACTACGCCTCAATTAAGTACATTCAACAACACAAGATTCCAGAGGAGTTACTTCCAAAGATACCGAGAGGTGCCACCGAAGATCACCAACCGTGCCGAGAATAAACGCCTCAAAAGGGCTGCTGAAAAAGCTCAAGAGGAGAATAAGCGATTGCGCCGAGTGGTGTCCCGAGTGTATATTGATCAAGCTAGATGAAGTGCTTGAATCAATCTTGTTGTTTTCATTTCTAGATTAATGTTTAGGAAGTTGAGTCATTTGCCTTTTAGTTTATTTGTTTAGGGCATTTCAAGTTTCTATGTTGTTAAGCCGTGTCAAAAACTCCCTTAATGAAAAAGAAAAATTTTTAGACCGTTGCCATGGACCGACGTGTTTCATATAAGATACTTATGTTGTTCATTTCTTCAAATTAGGTGATAACGGATCCGCCACGTTCGCCTATTATTACTCGATCAAGAGCTAAAATGGCTGACCAAACCGAGATGCGTGATCGTATTACCGTATGGAAGATCGGCTCAAACGGTTGCTTACATCTATGCAACTTATGACCGCCCAAATCGAATCCCTCCGAGTGAATCCCGTTTCTGCACCCGCTCGCCCGAGTTAATAATCCCAAAGCAAGTAAGGAAGGTCCAGATGGTTGATGATGACATGCCTGAATTGGAGGACGACATACCTCCAATCACGCCGAGAAAGCCAAGTTTGACTAAGCACTCCTAAGACGGAGCAAGGTGAACGCCTTGCGAAACTTGAAGAGAAAGTGAAACAATTGCAAGGATCGCGAGAACTCACTCCCAATTGACTTATCCGTTTATGAGAAGGTTAAGACGCCAAACAAGTTTAAAATGCCGGAGTTCGAGAAGTATGATGGTACTTCTTGCCCGAAAGCTCACTGCAGATGTACCATGTAAGGATGGCTCAACATGTCAAAAATGAGCCCCTTATGATTCAATCATTCCAAATGAGTTTGGTCGGGCCCGCACCGAACTGGTATATTATGAAAAACATAAACCTCCTCGACACTTGGAATGAGGTGGCCGATGCATTTCTCAAGCGGTACAAGTTCAATATGGACATTGCCCCTTCCCGAGAGGATCTCGAACGAATGGAGAAAAGAGGAGTGAGTCGTTTAAGGAATATGCTATAAGGTGGCGAAATCTGGCCGCCCAAATTACTCCCGAACCCACGGACAAAGAAGCGATGAAGTTGTTCGTCAAAACCCTCCCATTCGAATTTCGTAATCGGATGGCCAGCACGTATGTTGAGAACTTCAATCAACTCATCCCGGTGGGTGAACAAATCGAGACGGGGCCGAGAGATGGATGGTTTAATGAACCAACTCCTGCAAGTAAAAGATTCATTGCAAAGAAAGACAAAGAACCGATCACAGTTAATGTTGCATATGCACAACCAGCCTCTAGTAAGCCTCCAATGGTTCGTGTCCCCTGGAATCGCAAGATGGAGGCCGAGTGCATGCATCGCGACAATTCACCAAAAGGCAGTTCTCTCCCTCTTCCCGGTCCTCTATCTCAGTCCCGCCGATACTCCAAAAGAAGGGATTGATCTCCAACGAACCAAAGCGGCCCAATGCTGAAAAATTCTCCAATTATGATCCCTCAAAAAATGTGAATATCATATGGGAGAGGTGGGCCATTCGGACCGATGAATGCATGACTTTGAAGCACAAGATCCAAAATTTATTGGATACTAAGGCATTTTCTTTCCGTGCCACCCAACCAAATGTCAAGAAGAATCCGTTGCGAACATGAGGGAAACGTGAATGCAATCTTTGAGTTCAATCTTTGGCAAAAAGATGAACTTGAAGATGTCTGTCAAAGATATCTACAAATGGATTAGTTAGAGTTGGTTACTATCCGACGAGATGAGAATCCTCCCTTCCCTACCATGAAGGAAAGGGTTCAAGAAATGGTTAAAGCTGGCATGATCGGGTATGCTGATCAAACTGGAGTAGTGTCAACTATCTCTCAAGTCATCATTGATTGGGAGAAAGAATTTGCTGAGCTAAGTACTGAAAAGAGTGTACCAGATCCGTTGATCGAGGACATGCCCCCACTTGAGGACGCCTCCAACCACGAAGGACTCAAGTAGTGGAAGTGCCTTCAACCGATGAGGAGATAATAATTGAGGTGCCCCGGTTGTATCGGTACAACAATAACAAAGCCGTCCCTCGGTCATACGAGCTAGATGTTGACCCGATTACAAGGTCTGGTCGAACCTATGCTCAAGCTAATACCCAACCCGCAAAGCCGATTCGATGAGGAGGCTAAAGAATTTCGGCTATAATCAAAGCAAGTGAGTATAACGTGGTCGACCAGTTGCGAAAATTGCCTGCTCAAATCTCTTTACTTGAACTCTTGCAAACGTCTCCTACACATCAAAAGTCTCTAATGAAGGTCTTGAGTGAAGTTCATGTACCGGAGACGATCGAGGTAAACAAGTTGGAGGAATTTGTAGGGTCGATTCTTCTCAAAGATTTAATAGCCTTTTCCGATGAAGAATTCCCTCTTGAGGGGAGGGGACATACTAAGGCGTTATATATATCTGTCAAGTGCAAGGCTTCTCATGTGGCTCGAGTACTCATTGATAATGGGTCACGCCTTGAATATCTGTCCATTGGCAACTCTTCACCGCCTTAAAATAGATCCTTCAAAAATAAATGCTGCAAAGACCTCCGTCCGAGCTTTTGATGGTACAAGAAAAGAGGTGATAGGGGGAGACCCACCTTGATCTACAAATAGGTCCGGTGATGTTCAACGTCCTTTTCAGGTAATGGACATCCCTACCGGATTCAATTTCTGTTAGGTCGTCCTTGGATTCATCTGCGAGTCGGTTTGTGCCATCAAGTCTTCACCAAAGCGTGAAATTTGTTGTCAAAGGAAAGCTAGTCATTGTTCATGGCGAGGAGGATCATCGGATTTATCATGAGACAGCCATCCCCTATGTCGAGCCGGAACCTAGGGAGGAGACGAGTTACCAATCGTTCGAGCTCGTGTCCACTATTCATGCATCTCGAGGATCGACACCACCCATCCCTGATGTGTCAAATGCGGCGAGTTATGGTAGCAAGAGTGATGGTTGGAAATGGCTTTATTCCTGGTCGTGGACTTGGTAAAGAGCGGGGCATCCGGAATCCGATTGAGACCCCTCGAAGGTCTCGCTCCGCCGGATTAGGATACCATGGAAGAGGGGGAGGACATGAACAAGAGAGGAAAAACTCATTATTCCTCGATATTCGCAAGACATTCCCGGCCCCGCTAGAATGATGCATGATGAAGGAGGAATGATTGATCCCCGGAGTAGCATGGATGACCCAACAACTTCAAAGACAGAGGGGATCACGACCCTATTTGATGATCTCCTTATAGGTGCCATTAATGAAGAACCATCGGAGGAAATGGGTGCTAGCCCACAAGAGTAACACGTTTACTTTTCTGCACTCCCCTGCGCGGGAATCTTATCGCTTTTAATGTTTTCTAGGATTTGCTTTCGCTTTGATTATCGCATTTTGCATATCGCTTGTCAAGAGTTGATGTTTGCTTTGATTGTCGTACTTTCCATTCCAATAAATGTAATTTGATTGATGAATATCGATTACAATTACAAGCTTTATTTTGAGGGCATGATGGGGTATACCAAACCAGCCCGGTGATGATATCCAACCGGTGAAAGAAAAGAAAGATCCAAGGAGAATTCTACGAGGCCCTGGGCTTCATCATGCTTTCTCGTGTCAAAAGGTTTTCCAAATGTTTTGCCAAAATTTTTAAAAAAGAAAATTTCGAAAAAAGAAAAATCCTAAGGAAGGGTGGAAAATTCAAAAAGAAGAAGATAAGACATCCATGTCGTTTAGTCCCATTTGTCTTTTTGAACTATCCACTTTATGTTTCAGAGCAACCTTATGGTGGGCAAGGAGGTGAAATTGGTTCAATCCAATACCCCGAGTGATGACAAGTGAAGACCCGAGGAGCCGAATGGTGACTCCATTGAAGTACTGACATAGTTGGGAACAGCATGAAAAACCCAAAGTTCTCACCCCCGAGCAAACAGTCACTATCAATTTGAGTGATACCGAGGATCCCAAAGAGATAAAAATCGGGGCAAATCTTCCCAAAGATGAGGCCGAGCACCTGACTCAGTTGCTGAAAGAATATCAGGATATCTTTGCCTGGACGTATGCCGATATGCCGGTTTAGATCCATCCATTGTGGAACATTGTTTGCCCACTAATCCGAGACATGCACCCTAAGAAGCAAAAGCTTCGGAGGACTAAACCGGAGCTCTCAAAGAAGATAGAAGAGGAGGTAATGAAACTCCTCAAAGTGGGATTCATCGAAGTCTCGCGGTACCACCCGAATGGGTGGCCAACATAGTACCGTCATGAAGAAAGACGGTCGAGTCCGAGTGTGTGTTGATTATCGGGATTTGAACAAGGCCAGCCCAAAAGACGATTTCCCATTGCCACATATCGATGTTCTCGTGGATAGTACTGCTGGATTTGAATTATTCTCTTTCATGGATGGTTTTTCTGGATACAATCAGATAAGAATGAAGGTTGAAGACAAAGAGAAGACATCATTTATCACTCCGTGGGGAACCTTTCATTATAAGGTCATGCCCTTCGGACTCAAAAATGCGGGGGCAACTTACCAACGAGCCATGGTTACATTGTTCCATGACATGATGCATGAAGAAATTGAGGTATATGTCGATGATATGATTGCAAAAACCCGACCCGGGAGAAGTCATGTCAAAACCCTCAGGAAGTTATTTGATCGGCTCCGTGGATTCAAGCTCCGTTTGAATCCTGCCAAGTGTGTGTTCGGGGCCACGTCAGGTAAATTACTTGGGTTCATTGTGAGTAGTAAAGGGATCGAGATTGACCCATCTAAAGCCAAGGCAATATGTGAGCTACAACCTCCATCGACAAGGTGAAGGAGGTCCGGAGTCTCCTAGGGAGACTGAATTACATCGCACGATTCATTTCTCAACTCTCTGAGACTGCAAAGCCATTCTTCAAACTCTTGAAAAAAAACGTACGAGTTGAGTGGAATGACGAATGTCGAGAGGCGTTCGATAAGCTGAAGCAATATTTGATGAGTCCACCCGTTCTTGTCCCACCAATATCGGGCATCCTTTGAATTTGTACCTCACAATCCATAGTGAGTCTTGGGTGCGATGTTAGCTCGAAAAGTCCCGTGGATCGAGGGAACGAGCTATTTACTACCTAAGTAAAAAGTTCACTATCTCGAGTTAAAATATTTCGATGCTGAAAAAACTTGTCTTTGCGTTAGTATGGGTATTACATAGACCTGCGACAATACACATTGCATTACATGCGTTTTCGTGACCGAGAACGATCCCATCAAGTATTTATTTAATCAACCAGCTCGGTGGGAAAGTTAGCTAAATGGCAGCTCTTGATTTCAGAATTCGACGTGCGGTTCATACCACAAAAATCGTTAAAGGCCGAGTAATTGCTGATATATTGGCCGAGAACCCTAGAACCATGAATGATGATGATTATCCCCTGGATGATCGTATTTTGGCCGTAAATGAAGATGCATGGTCCATGTTCTTTGATGGAGCTGTGAACTTGTCCGGTTACTCCGGGGGGCGATATTGATATCCCCAGGCACGGACAACATCACCCAGTAGCCGCGAAATTGATATTCCCATGCACTAACAATATAGCTGAATATGAAGCTTGTATTCTCGGACTTCAGGCCGCAATTGGAATGGGAGTGGCCAAATTGAAAGTATATGGAGACTCTGCACTGATCATACTCCAGACTATAGGTGAATGGAAGACCAAGGATGCCAAATTGCTGCCATATCACAAGTACCTCGAAGATTTGGTGAAGGAATTCGATGAAATCTCATTTGACTACTTGGCTAGATCTCATAATCAGTTCGCCGATGCCCTGGCAACATTGTCATCTATGTTGCAAGTTACTGATGGTTTAGAAGTTGAGCCTTTAAAAATCGAGGTTCTAGCCAAACCTTCTTATTGTATGGTCGTGAATGAAGAGCTTGATGAGAAGCCATGGTATTACGATATCATGAACTATATTCAAAAGGGAATTTCCTGAAGGAAGCACTCCGACCGATAGAAAATACATAATGAAGATGGCCTCAAAATTCTTCGTCGGTGGTAAGAATTTATACAAGAGATCTTATGATTCAGTTTTTATTGAGATGCGTAGATGAAGCAGAAGCTACCCAAATCATGCAAGAGGTGCATGAAGGAGTTTGTGGCCCACACATGAATGGGCACATGCTAGCCAAGAAGATTATGAGACTGGGTTACTATTGGCTTGCGCTGGAAAGTGATTGCATACAACATGTTAGAAGTTGCCATCGTTGCCAAATTCATGGAGATAAGATAAATGTTCCTCCAACGGAGTTACACCAACTATCGAGCCATGGCCCTTCTCAATGTGGGGGATCGATGTGATTGGCCCAATAAATCCTAAAGCTTCAAATGGACACCGATTCATATTGGTGGCAATAGATTATTTTTCAAAGTGGATTGAAGCCGCATCATATGCTAATGTCACAGCCCGGAATGTTGTGAAGTTTATTAAGCGTGACATAATCGCCCGTTATGGTGTCCCAGAAGCAATTGTCAGCGACAATGGGACAAATCGAATAACAAATTTGTTGATGAGTTGTTCAGTAAGTTCAAAATCAAGCATTTGAATTCATCACCATACCGCCCACAAATGAATGGAGTTTGAGGCAGCTAATAAGAACATCAAGAAGATCTTGGCTAAGACAGCCGAGAATTATCGGGATTGGCATGACAGGTTACCCTTTGCTCTAATGGCGTATCGGACATCGATCCGAACATCTACTGGGGCAACCCCTTTCTCCTTAGTCTATGGCATGGAGGCAGTCTTGCCTGTGGAGGTAGAAATCCCCTCTTTAAGAGTCTTATCCCAAGTGGAATTGTCCGAGGCAGAATGGACACGACAAAGGTTTGAACAGTTGAACCTGATTGATGAGAAAAGGTTAAAAGCTCTTTGCCATGGTCAGGCGTATCAACAAAGAGTAGCCAAGTCTTTCAATCGGAAAGTACGGCCGAGACACTTCAAGTAAATGATCTAGTTCTAAGAAAGGTGTTGCCAATTTTTCCGATCCACGGAGGCAAATTTGCTCCAAATTATAGAGGCCCATATATGGTGAAGAAGGTACTCCCCGGTGGTGCTTTAATCCTTACTGAGAAATGGATGGTCGTGAGTTTTCTAATCTGTTAACTCGATGCGGTGAAGAAATATTACCCTTGATAGAATTTGTTGTAAATTGAAGGTACTCATTTCTTCATTGAATTGTGTGGGAATGGATTAAATGAGATGAAAAGTGGGCCCCTGTTCCATACATATATCGAATTCATTTGATTCGGTATATCAGACGTGTTGACCCAAAGTCAGTTCAATTAAATAAAAAAAAAGAAAGGCCCGAGGACACCACCGGCGCCTCGGCCTGGTGGCATGGGGAATGAATGGGTCCGAGAACAACCAGGGTTCGATCCCTGGAAACGGCAACAAGTTTGCCAAATAAAAAAAAAAAAAAAAACAAAAACAAAAACAAATTTTTTTTTTTTTTTTTTTTTTATCAATCCTCTTCTTTATTTTGAGCTGCAAACTCTTTGTGTTCAAAGCTGATGAGTTCATGAAGTAATTGTGACCTTTCAAAGGAAATTTTTGCATTATAGTTTTACTTGTTTTGATTACCAATTCCATGAAGATTATCATCGCAGAGCAAGTTAATGAATGATGTGGAATGGATTGAACATACTAAATGAGACATGTCAGAATGATGAAAGGAAAGTCCTATCCTATACACAGTCCCTTGCTCATACACCGGTGACACGAGCGTAGGAAGTTCCATGTCTATGAGGTAAGGAGTTTTCTCGCGAAAGGTACGATGATCGAAATGATGAGAGACGGTTCGTTCCCTATCCCAAACACTACATGATCATCCATTGTTTAAACCCTTCTTGAGCCCACACATGTGGATAATTTTTAAATTACCCCTGTCAAGAACCACCCCACATTGGGGCGGGCTGGAGGTAAGACAACATCATGAGATGAGGAAATTGATAGGAATATTCTTGCTCTCACTTGCATCAATCTTCAAGTATTGCTATTACATTGAATTCATATGGTAATTTAAGTGTCTTAGGATGATGAAGAGCAGTTCTTTCTCTATCCTACACACTTTATCCATTGCGTAGCCCCTTGAGCTGTAAATTTGTTTCATTTAAACCCAATTGGAGATCATCCCCCACCTTTGGAGCAAGGCAAAAGACAAATGTTCAAGCAGCGAGAATCCCAAGTGCCGACAAAAAATGAAAACTCCTCAAGAACCCAAATGTTAAAGCATTGCGTGTTTATTCAAAAAAACAGAAGGGGCATGAAAAAGCGGTGTGCCTAGTAAAAGCAAGGCCAATGCCCATTAGAAAATGAAAAAAGAGTCGAAATAGATGATGATCAATTGTAAAAGGGTGAATTCCCAATGGAGTGGTACTCAAAAAAAACTCAAATGCCAAGTTTTTATAGTACCTATGAGGAAAATCCCAATGGTGAAGAAGAAGACCCGTGACAATGCCAAGATGAGCACCGATTCTCATCCCCCCCTTATACACATTTTGAGCCTAATGATCCATTCATTTCTCAACCCATGAACTTGACCTACGTTACGTCCCTTACAAAGTCTCTTCAGATTAAGGCACTGAAATTAACGTAGGAATTCATATGCTCATAAGCATCGCTCGAAGAAGTGTGAGCAAGACCATTTCTATCTCATTTCGCAGGTTACTTGACTTGTAAACTCGGAGATGATTGCAAAGTATTGTTCTTTCATTAGCCTTGACTCGAAGAGTCCCTCTTTGTTGAGCCATTGACTAAGCCCACATTACAGTCTTGACAAAGGCCTCTCAGATTGACAAGGTCGTACCGCTTGCGAGAATACTCGAACCCTCGTCGACATGATGAAAGTGAGATTGAGTGATTCCTGTGATCCCACATTAATGGTTGGGACAAAATAGCCTTCTTAATGAGAGTGAGTGGAAGTCCTTTCTAACTGAAAGTCTCTCATTTGGTATTCTCGAAAATCCATGTCATGAATGAAAATTATCTTAAATGATGATTCTCCCGGTGGAAATTTGGTGGTGCAAATATGGTAAAACCATCATGCACAAATCTTGATTAAAAAAAAAAAAAAAAAAAAAAAACAAGACAAAACAAAACAAAACTTCAGTGGACTTTGGAGTGTGCTGAATTGCTTACTTCTTTGGTAAATGCATGTATTTTTGCTCTAATCATGTCGACGGGTAATGTTTCCTTGAAGACCCAAGAGCTCTTGACATTCATGTTGCTTTCGAAGCCTCGAGGTGAGAAACCTTCATGAATATTTGAGGTACATTGTCAATGTCCCAAAACTTCTTTCTACCAAAAGGTAAGTGATCTTCACGAATATCCCGGGTTTGTCCTAGGTATTCCCAAATTCTTGATATATGTCTCAAACCCTTTGTTAAGCATTTCATTCTGGATATGAATGCTTTCCGATCCCTTTCTCGTCATACCTTAGTCGGATCTAGGTATTTGAATCCTCTTAATCCAATATTCATCTCACCTAACATTGAGTGTTTATTGGTTAAGTTCACAATTTCTTGACATCTCGGTCGGATCTGGATGTCTCAAACCCTTTGTTAAGCATTTCATTACGGATATGAATGCTTTCTAATCTTTTCGTTATACCTTAGTCTTAATTCAATATTCATCGGATCTAGGTATTTCGACACGGAGTCTTCTTAATCCAATATTCATCTCACCTAACATTGAGTGTCTATTGGTTAAGTCCCCAAAGATTTTTCTCCAAGTTGCAACGCCGGGCGACCGAAGAATGGTTCGATTCCTAGCCAAGCAAAATCTCCGTTTAGGCGACCGTAGAATGGTACGGGTCCTAAACAACATTTATTGCTCTAACAGGCGACCGTAGAATGGTACGGGTCCTGGAAAAGCAATTTCCCTATTCAGGCGACCGTAGAATGGTACGGGTCTTGGAAAGTAAACCCTCGTTTAGGCGACCGTAGAATGGTACGGGCCCTAGACAAAACCTTTCGCCATGCGGGCGACCGTAGAATGGTACGGGTCCTAGGAAAGCAGTTCCTTACAAAATATTTCTGCCGTATTGGGCGACCGTAGAATGGTACGGGTCGAGAAAGCAGCTCCTTTCGCCATACCGGGCGACCGTAGAATGGTACGGGTCCGGGAAAGCAGTTCTTTACAAAATATTTCTACCGTATTGGGCGACCGTAGAATGGTACGGGTCTGGGAAAGCAGTTCTTTACAAAATATTTCTGCCGTATTGGGCGGACCGTAGAATGGTACGGGTCCCGAGAAAGCAGCTCATTTCGCCATCTTGGGCGACCGTAGAATGGTACGGGTCTGGGAAAGCAGCATCGTCACAAAGTCATGTTACTATTTTAGGCGACCGTAGAATGGTACGGGTCTGGATGGGTAACACCCACTACCTCGAATTACTCTATCCTCCTCAAAGGTAAGTTATCCCGAGGGTAGGTTCATCTATCATTTGCATTAGTATTTCCATGCATCATATAAATTGCATTAAAAATGGAATTCATGTTCCAACAAAAATCATTCATTGCATGAACATGACCAAAATTTATGCCTCAATTTGTCTTTAAAGGCAACCTCTGCGAGCCCACCTTCAAAGAGGGCAGCTGTTGACACCTAAATTTTGCCTAATCATTTAGTAATTAGTTGCATAAAAAATTTTAATTAAGAAAAAAAAAAAAGTAAAATTGCATTTCATGAAGTCGCATTTTTTCGCATCAGCACTAAAAGCCAACAAGACGCGGCGGCTCGCGGTCGTTAATATTCACAAAAGGCGGTCTCTTTCTTCGTTGGTCTGAACACGCACAAAAAATGAGGAAAGAAGAAGTCTTGCACGTCCGTTGTCTCTCCCTCATTAATACATACACATGCACGCATGAAATAGGAGACGTGAAGTTCTGCAATTTGCAAGCGCAAGAAGAAAAAAATCAACAAGTTGGAAATGTCGGGCGGTGGCGTCCAGATCTAAAAAGAACGACGTGAAATAGTGGCCGCCCCCTATTCACGCTACAGTAAGTTGAACTTTTCAAGCCTATAAATACACGAAGGAACGACGCAAAGAAGGGGGAGGCGATTAAAAAAAAAGAGAGCTCGTGCAGGGGAAACACAAATTGAGAGAGGGGAGCGATTAAAAAAAAGAGAGTCCGTAGGGAAGAGATTAAAAAATGAGGGGGGTGCTCGTTTGAGAGAAAGAAAAGAAAAGTGAAGTTGGGAGGATATTAAAATAATGAGGTGAATAGTGAGTGTCGAAACCAAAAAAAAAGGGAAGTGTGAGAGAGAGACAGTGAGAGAGGAGAGGCAACGTAAGAGGAGAGGGGGGAAAGATAAAAACAATAAAAAATCAAGAAAAAGCAAAAGGAGGGGGGCTGTTCATCTTCTCCTCCGCGACGCCTCCATCGAGCTAGCTGGCTGTCTCGCGGACGCCCGAGCTCCGAACGCCGTCTCCGCTCCTCTTCCCGCCCGTGACCGCACCGCGGCCTCGCCCGACGCCGCAAGCACCCGCCTCCGAGCGCCGCCTCCGTTCTCGCGCCTCCTGCCGCTTGAAGCTTCGGCGACGCCCGCACTTCGGTCCGTCGGCCACCAGTTGCGGGTGGCAACATCGCTGTCCACCTATCTCTACCCATCGGCTCGGACGCCATTCCGCCTACGCCCAGCTAAAGAAACCGGTGCAGCCCGCGTTGCCTCCGCGCGGCACTTCCGCCGCCCGCTCACCACGCGCGACATCTCGCCGGCTTCCTCCCGAGTGCTCGCCGCTGTCCCCGGCCCCTACGCGTAATCCGCCCCACGCCGTGCGTACCAGCACGCCCGGCGGCTTGCGCCTGCACCTCCGCATGTCTCCGTGCCACCGATCCCGACACCAGCCGACGAAGCCTTGTCGCCGCGCCCCGATCTTCGACACCCCACCCTACGCCCTCCTCGCAACCGCTTGAGTGACCGCAAGAAGCGCCGTTGTTGCCGGAGATCCGAGCCTCCCTCGCGCGCCTTCCGCTTGTGCCCTCGCCGGAGTCCTCGCCGGACGATCAACCGGCTGCCCTTGAAACCCACGGTTACACGTGGGAAAGGAGAAAACAAAAAAAAAAAAAAAAAAAAGAGCAAATTAGGTAGTTTTTCTCTCTTTTTACTTTACTTTCATTTTATTTTATTTGTTTTTTGTTTGGTATAATTATTCCTTAGCGTAAGGACGATTGATATTCCAAACATGAAATAATCCCTCAAATTAGGAATTGTCGAGTCCGATTTTCGCGCCCGAAATCCGACTCGCAATCCCTTGCAAAAAATCGATAATCCGATCTCATGCCCGAGATTCGATTCGCGATTTAATTTTAAAAAATTGGATAACTCGATCTCATGCGCGAGATATGGTTCGCCAATTTTCGAATATCAATTTTATCTTGGTTGATTTGATGTCGCCGTCTCTAAGTCAATTTTATTTTTATAAAAAAAAAAAATCAAAAAATTTGAATTAGGATTAGGTTTTTTTTTTTGAATCATGAATATAAAAACTAAAAAAATGTATTCATTTAGGTTGTTAGTTTTTTTTTTTTACTATTCGAACAAAGAAAGCATATTCACGTTTAATTATGTGTTAGTTTTAATTTCGAATTTCATAAATAAAAAGCAAAAACAAAAAAACCATCATGCATAATTCATGTAGAATTAAGACATTCTTTGCATGTCATTGCATACTAGGGTAAGATTGCACGTAATTTAATTCTAGATAATAGTTTTTAAGTAGATTGCATTTTAGTTAGGGATTCCTAAGTTAGGATAACATTCTAGTTTAAATTAGGATTTGACATAAATTCATTCCTAATTCAAATTAGATGACATTCTAACTTAGGTAGATAAATTCCACTTTTTTATAATTTCGAATTTAAGAGGAAATACAAAAAAATGCCTTAGGATAAATTACTTCCTTTTTTGGATAAATTGCATTTTCTAAGAAAGAGAAAAAAAATAAAAAAAAATGTCATGAACATGTCATTTAGGATTAGATTAATTGAAGTGCACGTCATTTAGTTTTTAGGCCCATTTAATTGGAAACTACCTGTCATTAGAATTAGGTCATTTTGTTAGTTTAGATTGCACATTTAATTATGGAACAATCATAATTTCGAATTTCATGGAAAATACCTAAAAAAATTGTCTTTGAATAAATTAATTTCATTATTTAGAATAGATTGCATGCTTATTAAGAAAACACAAAAACATCTCATTTGCATCATGTAGCTTAGGCCATGTTATTATGTCATATCATGTCATATTATATTACTAGCATGCATTGCATATAGATTAAATTCCCATTAAATAAAGTGAAAACAAAAAAAAAAGGGAAAGTGCGTGTTAATTAGAAATCACATCTAAGATTGATGATGTGGATTTTGATCTAACCACGCAGATGCTTCCTCGTTGCTTTGAGGCAAATTTTTGCAATTTATTCGCTGTTTTATTGGGTGTTAAATTGGTGGTTTGCAAACGCATAATCACCTCACATGTTAGGGAGATAAATTAAAATCAATTCAAATTGCTTGCCAAACATTTTTTTTGAAAACAAAAAGAACGGTACCGAAAAGGGCATTAGAGAAATCTAGTGTAACTCAACCCGTATCCATCTCTCTGTTCGTAGGAGTAAAGTAAATCTCCCACTACTTTACTTGGGTTTCTAATCGACCCACCAAAAATAGATTAGTGGCGACTCCCTAAGTGAAAATCATTTTGCATGTTAAGAACTCAAACCTAAGTCGCGACTTGGTATGGGCTTGGGAGACGAGTTAAGTCTAGCTTAGCAATCCATTAGCCGAACCCTTAGGTGGTACAAAACCCGCTTCGGGAGGTCGCGACACCCAACAACACGTCAATTGTATGTAGTAACTCCGAATTGACATAAATCCAAATTCCATGCTCTAACTTCGACAATTTCTTTGATTAAACAAAAAGAGGCTTCAATTACTTACCAAACGTTGCAAACCGGAGTTCAATCGCTTGTCGAAGTGTTTTTGCAGTTTGCATGAAAATTCTCTCTCTCCGGCCGCCTTCTTTGGTAATGTCACTAGTATTCTTCCTCTTACACTCACGCACGATCTGTTGAAGGGAAAAATGAAGATGGCCTGGGCTAAAGGCTTGGATAACAAAATATGTGGGCTGAATTAATGGGCCCTATATTATACTTAAGATCCATGTCAAATGATTTTTTTATATAAATTGGCCAAATTAATATCATTTTGAAAATGCTTAAGACTAAATTGATCCAATTAAGATATTTATAATTGAATTTGTACCTATGTAATAGGTTAATATTTTTTTTATACTTTTCCCCAAATACATAACTGGAAGTCAACATGCTCTTTCCTTTCCCTAGAATGAGGTATATCCCTTCCTTCCTCCCACCAAAAGACGACAAAATTTTCTTCTTTCTTTCTAATTTCTTCTCTCTTTTGCACTAATGGATGCACGTGTTTTGTTGAAAATGACGAATTTTGAAAATATTTTTTAAAATGATCTCTTATATTACTTATAAAAATGGATAAACAATTTTTTTTTATCATTTACAAAAGTGTTTAGATATAAATTATTATTAATACTAAAAATTATTTTTATTGATTGACTATTTCAAGTGAAATTTCTTTAAAAATATTTTTTTGAATCATTCTTTTTTTTTTTTTTTTTTTGGTGGAAACAAACGACCCATTAGGCTTATGAGCCCATAATATGGATCTTGCATAGAAATGGGACATCACTTCTCTTTTGACCTTTTGAGAAGCACGTCCGAGACATTTGATGAAGGACATTTATCTAGATAGGCATGAACCTTCACCTGTCAATGAGGAATTTGGGAAATCCCTTAATGGGCAATGACGTCATAGATTTGGTTTTGACCCCTGAGGCCCTAATAGGTCCTCAATTCTACCTCAATAGATGTCTAGACCCGGTTCAGTCCCTTATCCAATCCAATTCATAATTTTGAGACGACCATGTTTATCACTTTACATCTTGGAAGAATCCTTTAGCTTTATCAAGTAAGATATACTTCGTTTCATCTTTTCTAACCCTAACACGTATTATGATCTCTTCTCGCCTGCACAGTCTTATTGCTTGTTTATTGGCGGAAAGAAAACTCTCCATGCTGAGACTTCTGGAGTTTATTTCTTTTTGAACCAACAAGTGAATTTGTTTTAATGTTTATGTCAATATTCAGGTCGCGCTGCATCTCTCACAGTGAAGCATCCAGCAGAGATGCACACTACTCACGATCAGAAAGCGACCGCTCTCGTGAAACTCCACTGCTCAGCTTCATTCCTCTTTCAATTGGAAAAAGGAAACAAAGATGGTGTTTGAGCTTCTGAAATTCTCGCACTTAGACAGTCTTTGGAGTATGAAACATCATGTAAAGAAGATTAGGACTGATTCGACACGTGCTGTTGAGAGTTCACATCTTCCGTCATCTCTCTTATGAGTTACAAACCAGTAGAGAGCACGGGCGCTTGGACCTAAACAGTACTTCTTCCTTCCTTTGATTTGGCACGTATACATAGACGCACGCAATGTGCATCCTCTGCAGTGATTCCACTCTGTACTAGTCAAAATGATCAGATACCCATGCATGTCCACATGGATGTAACCAAACCCAGTTTGAGTCTCCAGGAAAAGCGAAAATATCATTTTAGCAGAAAAAAGCTAGCAGCTTCAGAGTCTCGTGTACATAGAGAAATATTTGGGATCGGGACTAAGCCATTGAACACACTTATTCACACTCACATCATTTTAATAGGTTTTGACAATACCGGCACTCAATTGAGAAAAGGACAAGTCCTGAAGCTTCAGAACATTTGGAAGAAGTCATGAATGTGTTGGGTGACTTCTTGAGGTCTTTCCTCATGGAGGAAGTGAGCCACTCCTTCCATGACCACCACATCGTCTAGAAAAGGCACATACTTCTTGAGCCCGCCTTTGTGTATGAAGTCTTTAGTGCCTGGAGAATTGTAAGTGAGGTCCAAGTCACCGACCATGAACTTGACCGGTACTCTGATCTGAGCCCCGGTCCACGGTGCTGTGAGCTCCCAGTTCCTGCAACATTATCAACACATTGAAATTAACATGAGACGTCATTACTGGACAGTAGTTGGAGAAAACTCACTGGGACATAGCTTCCAGGTGCAACACTCATGTCATGGTTAACTTAGGACACAAGAAGTCAGTGTGATAACTGATTAGTGCACTGAATTGCTTGGTTTTTCGGACTATTTCATAAGGCGACTTCATGAGATGAGTTGGTAATTGGTATTCAATTTTCTAAACTCAGAAATTTTCTAAGTAATATCACCATAACCAAGAAAGATAACACTTATTTTCCAAGAAAAAATGTCACTAGCATGCAGCATATGCTTCTAATTCACAAGGCAAGAGTTGGAATGGGCTAAGCAACATACAGATCCAGAGCTCTGTAGTAGTTGAATCCACCAGTAAACCCTGTTTTCTCGAACTTGGAAGTATAATATTCAACATCTTCCTCAGTCAGCCATGGGGGAAAGACGATCGGGGTGTCTGTAGGGTGCCCAAACCCTTTCCCTTTCGGCAAGAAAAGCGGGCCTGGGTTTCGGTACGTCAAGAATTCCTCAAGGACTCTCCTTGTACCGATCTGAGCAAACTCAGCTTCCATCTCTCCAGGCTCCTATAGAATATCAATCACCTAGCTCAGCTTAACTCAAAGCTAATCATTAACACGTGCAAGATACAGATTTGTTAGATATTGAATGATATGTGATGCGTTATGGAATAATTTCAATTGATTCATGTATTGTTGATTGTCTGGTCACATTGAGTAAAATCCTGTCACTGAAGTCAATCAGAAAAGAAAAATAAGATAAAATTCTGCGAGATGAATTGCAATTGACATCATCAGCTCTATCATTGTAGTTAGAAAAAGAAAAAGAAAAGGCAAGGATGACAAGTGGCTCTATCATGCGAGTGTCCTCCCTGTTCCACTAAGTGATGCGCAATTCTGTCGGGTCAAGAAACAAGTCATTCTTAGACTATCGAGCAAGGAACGATCCATTTATGTTATTTTAAGTTCTTCAGACTGATTGATTAGGTTAAGCTAATCAGTTTAAATAGTAGGAAAGCAGACAAAGGTGGCACCTTTAACAAACACCAAACATTAAAAAATTGCAGCGAAAGTCACAACACATTAAACAAAGATACCACAATGAAACATCACATAATATTCATTGTTAATGCAAACATGAGGCAATCACATACTTATGATTATCTCGTGAAGTCATAATATTAGCGTTAGTTAAATTACCTAAGGAAAGGGAGAATAGACCTGTTTCACCATGACAGCAAAATACCTATTGTTTTCCAGTAGCAGGTACAGCGATTTCGACTAACTTGATCAAAAATCAGATCCGGTCAATTCACTCTATCTTTCTCTTTCGGGGTTCATTCCAATTTCGGAGACCAAATGAAAGAATTTGCTTGCTTAGATCAGTTCTTCAAATATGGAAATTGCAGATCGGTAAGCAGGACAAGAAAAGTGATAAGGAGCTCCCAGCAATAAGGTGATTAGTGACAATAAAAATTGGTAACGAGCTCAAAACACTAGACAGAATCATCTGCAGAACAGAGGACAAAAGACTGCGAAGCCAAATCCTTAGAACACAGTCAAAATTAGCTAGACCACAAGGCCAAAAACAACGTGAGACCACCTCTCACCCTCTTCCCAGAAAACACAGAGCTCAAAATCTATCAAAGTGCAACAACCATGTGCACATGAACCAGACAACTTCGAAAGAATAATACCAGATATAAAACGATCGAATTTTTTCCTGATATATGACATGATTTTCAATCTCTCGCGTCATGTAATTTGCCCATGTTCATGGATGAACCCGGAAGAGACTAAATTTGGAGGAAAAGAACCTGGAATCTGCAGATGTAGTAGTCTTCACCATACGCGGCCCTGAGGCTCTCCAGGGGCTTCCGGGCGGGGTTGCGTGGGGTGAACGGGACGCTGAGGTTAACCAGCGCCTTCACTCGGTCCGGCCGGAACAGGCACAAGTGCCACGCTACGATCGCTCCCCAGTCGTGCCCCACCACGAACACCTTCTCCTCTCCTTTAGCCACGGCGTCCAGGAGAGCACCAGGTCCCCCCGCCACGCTCAGACCCGTGTAGCCCGGGAGGCCGAGGCGGGGGCGTCGGTGTCGCCGAAGCCACGGAGGTCCGGGGCCACGGCCCGGTACCCGAGGGCGGCGAGGCCCGCCATCTGGTGGCGCCAGGAGTACCAGAGCTCCGGGAAGCCGTGGAGGAGGAGGACGGTGGGAATGCCGGAGGGGCCCTTGATCGCCACGTGCATGGTGATGCCATTAACGGCGACGGTCCTGTGCTCTATGCCTTCCATCTCCATCTCTCTCTCTCTCTCTCTCTCTCTCTCTCTCTGAAGTATGCTTAAAGCACTGTTTTTTCGAAATGGTTATCGAGAATTCAGGGGAGGAGATGACGGGGAGGGAATCTTTTGCGAGGAAGGTCGAAAGGTGCTCTGACGAAGACT
>CM024592.1:30164564-30271435 GCA_014182565.1 Eucalyptus marginata | reverse complement strand
TCAAATGATCAGAGAAGATCACCGTGTATATCAATAGTCTGAAGATAAATTTGTGATTTTATCACTTTATGCCAGACGATATTCCATGTGGCTGGAAATGACAATGTTATGTAATCTGTAAAAGAAGTTGTCCTCAATTTTGAAATGAAGGACATGGGAGAAGCTGCTTATATATTAGGAGTTAAGATGAAAGAGATCGATCACTTTATCACAAGAGTCTTATATTATGAAGATTCTTGATCGTTTCAATATCTGTCCATGTGCATTAATCCCACTGTGTTAAGGTGAAACCTAAGTCACTGGGATGTGTCCTAAGACTCCATAAAAATTAAAATGATGGAACTGTTCTTACTGGTTTCATTGGAAGTTTGATGTATGCTATGATGTACTCGAGCCGACATATGTTATACCGTGGGATTGATGAGGTGATAATCAATCCCAGTCAAGCACTACCTTTAAAGCGGTGAAGAGGGATCTGAGATACTTGAGGGGCACCATGGACTATCGACTTTATTACAAAGGAATGATTACGCCTAATGGATTGAGAGATAGTTGAGTGAGGCTTGTTGATAAGCAATGACTTGGATATGCGTTCTTGCTCAATGGAGGTGCAATTTCTTGGAATAGAAGCAGTTTGGCAAAATATAACTCAACATGAAGGCTGAATTTAAATGCGTGTTACATATGGTGCAAGAAGCGTTATGGCTAAAACGTTCCTTTGAAAATTTCACTTGTCATTGGGTTGGAACGGGTGCAGCGGTTATTATGATAGTCAAGTAGCCATTGCTAGTGAAAGATCCAGTATCCTTGGAAGGACGAAGCACGTGACATAAATAACAACACCATCGGAGATATTATAAACAAGAAGTGGATTCTACAATACATTTGCCAATGAATGATTTTACGTCCATTTAGAAGGCTATTCCTAGAGACATCTGCTTTGACCCAGCAGGATGTTGAGGTTTGCATAGAATGTGATATGTGTATTATGTGAAAGGATCATTAATTTTATGTGTTATGGACATATCAATTGTACTTGTTTGTTTATTAATGACTTGATGTTTTTCTGAGAAGTCAATCAAGTAGACTAGCACAGCACACTATATATTAATGGAAAGTATATGCAATTGGAGTAATGATTTAGAAACAAACTCCACGAAGAATCGCCTCAAGTGCTTATGGTTAGCACGTGTGGCAGGAGCGACTATCTTTTCAAATAAATACTGCAGGGAACAGTCCGAACATAAATATGTCACCTTGATTGGAGTCAAGATGAGTCCAATGATTGTTTTATCTGTCAGACCAATGAAACATGATAGTCCCACAATCATGTGTGCTATAAGATGCCAGGATGAGTACTAATGGGCTTCTCAGAGAAAGTGAGTTGATACCAACTCTGTTTGCGCATGCTGATACTGAAGCAGTGACTATGTTTAGCTGGAACTCGTCTGAAGTAGATATATTTAAGAAATGACATACGCTCTTATAGAAAGGAGAAATCCACTCTGCTTCATGTAATTCATACTACATGTTGCATTGTACAGTGACAAGGAAGGTGAGTAAAATTATCCCTATTTACTAATCATGTGAGTCTTTAGAGGTAATTTATAATTTACTCATTTTCTTATATATTCTTATTGCATGTTGCTGAGAAGTGAAATATCAGTATTGCTACTTTAGCATGTTACAAGCGGTGTGAATGATATGGCCTATGGGACGTGTCACCAGGAAAGCGTTGTTACGAAATGAAGATTCATGATATAGAGAGACTATTGTTATTTTACCATTATCATATGTTCCCTTGCAGTGAACAAATTATATCGCTCATGTGATTTCGGAATATAATGTAAATTTATAGTATTTTTGAGAATAATAAGTATATGCCTAAGGAAATGTATACTTAGTGATGTAACAAATATGTAAAAGTATTTATGAGGCATGAATTGTTTGTTTCTTTTTAAGAGGTGTAATCTTCTGTCAACAGGTGCATAATTTGACTCCCAGAGTGCGAGGTGTCTTTCATTGGTGTGAAACTGCTGCAGTATGAATTATTCGTAGTTTGATGAATGTTGACGTATTGCCTTATATTCTTGACCAGTTGTATGAAATGTGTCTATCAGTCGGATATTTGATGTTTAACTTTATTCACGTGTAAAGTGATGGTGAAACCCGATCAGCGATTTAGGTTGGCATGCGATGAAAAAAACATTAAAAATACAGGGAACCAGAGAGGAAATATCATAGGTTTCGTTTCAGCGTTGGAGGTTGTGAGAACATCACGATCGAAAATTCTCTGTTTCTTTGTTTACATTGAAAAGAAAAAAAGCGTTCCATTCAGTTTTACAAAACAATTTGTTTGCTTGCACTGTCGGCAAATTCAACGTTGTTCAAGTATTTGCTGTTGCGCCGAATCTTGATAAGCGTGTTTCATCGACAAAATTCCAACACAGTTCAATAATTTCATTGAATGCCGTTTCTGTTAGAATAAATTGATTTGGAGTCGTGTGATCATGTGTCCAGTTTAGTTATTGCAAATTCAAGGCATAAATTTCAGAGTATAGCTCCGCTCTCGTTTTGCCTGGTGAAATCAAATCTACCAGTGCAACGGATCAAATGAATGTCTCTCTCTCTCTCTCTCTCTCTCTCTCTCTCTGGCTTGTGCACTCAATATTGGAATTTAATTTGTCATCATCATCATAAATGAAAGAATGGCCCTAATGTTAGCTATGTCCCACTCATGTGAAGAAGAGCTCAAAAGGGCCAAGCCTCTACAATAATTTATAATGGAAATGGGTTTTCACTATTTGTTAATATGGTAACCTAATGAAGTGGTTAAGATGCATAGAGAAAATTAGAAATTAAAAAAATTGTGAATTACAGAAAAGGTAATTTACATAAATAGAGGTCGAATCGTGGTCCGATTGAGCTGAAATTTGTCATCATGTTTGTCTCTTCTCAAATCTGAACGATTTGATTTTTGTTTGTACTCCTTACACCAATTTTGTGGGTTAACCAACTTGCGTTTGGTTGATTTATCCTTGATTTGTTGATATTTATGCGTATTGCCAAAGAATGATGTTCTTAAGGTCTCTGATGCTATGTATCTCTACTATTTACTAGAAAATAACTTTGTTTAGCTGTTAATAGGAAGAATTGGGTGGACGTCGGTGCTTTGGTTTTTCATCTCCTCACACCAAGAAGGTTTTATAAAAAATGCCTTGTGTTTACGTACTTGATATTTATTTTGCTACATATGGTTCCTGCTCTTACTTTTTGATTGCATTAATCGAAATTGTATCAGAGTTTTGGTTATTGTTTGATTTTTCTGCCTTGTATTAACTAATGGAAACGAATACGAGTAGAATTGTTACATTTAATGGTCTCAATTATCATATTTGGAAAGGAAAGATGGAAGATCTTTTATATTTGAATGATTGTTATTTGCTCGTATTTGCTAAAGAGAAACTTGATAATAAAACAAACGTCGAATGATCTATATTTCATTGTCAAGTGTGGTTATATTAGGCGGTGGGTAGATGACAATGTTTTGATCCATATCAATGAGGAAACACATGCACGCAAATTTGTGAATAAGCTGATAGTTTACTAAAAAACTAGGAATAACAAGTTATTTTTGATAAAACAGATGATGGCTCTGAAATATCAAGATGATACTTGTTTGATTGATCATTTATATTCTTTCCAAGGAATTATAAATCAATTGGCTGCGACAGGAATCAAGGATAATAAGATACAAGCGCTATGGTTTCTTGGTACTTTGCCGGACTTAGGAGACGTTTTGAGTTTTTGTCATACATTCCAGAAGGTACAATTACTTATGGATTTGGGGAAGAGTAGTGTTTTGAACGAAAATATGTGAAGAAAGATACAGGATTATCCTCTTAAATTCTAAAAGCAGTTGTTGAAAATGGGAAGAAATGATGTCTCGAGATCAGGAAATAGAGATAAAACAGAATAAAATTGGAGACAAATACATAATTTTGCTAATATTGAGTGCCATTATTGCCATCAGAGGACATATTCAAAACATTTGCCGTCAGTTCAAAAGGAAGAAATAGAAAGATAAAGATAAAGAGAAGAAAATAAATGATAATAACAACGATGACAATCGCATTACTTGACTTAAATAGACTTTTTCATTATCTTTGACAACCGTTTATCTTTTCTATGTTGTCCCTCTTTATCTTAAAATTTATGGATCAAGCAAACTCAATTTAAAATGCTTGCCGAGGATTCATAAATAAAGAATAAAGAATTACATTTGTCATGTTCGGAAAAGTGATGCCAATATGCTTTTTGCTATTGTTTTTATTGTCTTTTTAAGCAATGGTTGACGGAATTCTTATGTGGCATGAACCAACAACAAGACTAATCAACATTGATAATTTAGTAAATATTGTCACGTGTCCGGTTGGTGGCATGTTATTATGGATCCACATCTGCATTGAGAAACAATCATTTAACCCATAAGACTTGACTTGCTCTTTGTTCACTATCTCTTCTCTGGCTGCTTTGCCTTGGACTAATTTTGAGGTTGGAATTATTTTCTGAATAAGCCAGTTTATCAATTTTTTTTTTTTTTTAGTAAGGTAATAATTATATGACTGTTGATTATGATATGGACCTTATAGATGCTGCATGTACATTTTGAAAGGAAAATCTCACCCTGCTTTTCTCTATGTGGCAGAATCGATGCGGTAAGGATGGGAAGGCAGCCAACGATGTGAAATCCCACCTCAATGGTTCGCCCAGGACAATCATGACTTTTGCTTGGCAAAAGTTATTGAGAATGTAAACTTTATTTGCTTATTTTGTTTGTCTTGTCCTTTTGAAAAGCTCAACGTCAAGTGACTTTTTGTCAGCCTTTATGAAGATATATTGCCGTTTTGCTTAATCTTCACACCTCTCTTAACTCAACAATTCCTCCCTAATGTTTTTAGGTGTCCAAATTTTCCCTATCTTTAAATTACTAATTTTGCAAATCAATTGGCTCGCTCTTTCCAAACATATTTGTGTGATGTTTACTACATTGGAATGTTCACATCAACAGCCTTCCAACAAAACCTGTATGGTTAGGTAAAATAAATAAGTTAATTAGAAGTTAAAAGCTTGTGACGAAAATGCGGTGAGTCCAAACTTAGAAATAGTATAATTAAGTATTAAAACTTGCCAAATATGTTTAATCGAGTCCGACGATTAATTCTGTCTAATTCAATTAATAGAAAATGATGACGTGTCTTTTTTTTTTTTTAAGTTTCTTGAGACGCATGGCTATGACGTGGTGCCTACCAAATGTCACATTTGGAAAAAAATAATAAAAAATAAAAATATATAAACAAAATTAGATTGAAAAATCGAAAGCTAAAAATTTAAAAGAAAAAAAAATACTTAGGCTGTGATCAAGCCTCACATATGGCTATCGCATTAAAATAAATAAATAAATAAATATATATATATAATTTAGAAATTATAACGAAAATCTATAATTATATTGAATAAATGAAAAATTTATCCGTAAGTGATGGACCATCCATGTTTGCTCTTTTCTAATGTGTCCCATCTCCTTTTTTAAAGTATTGCATCGTGTCATGCCACCTCAATCCGTCTGATGAGAAAGCGTGAGGTGCGCAATGGCTGGCCAAATAGAAAAGTAGAACATATGCCAGCTTTGCCTCATGTCCTTGCTCACCATCGACACAGCTACAACCCCACCGCAATGGTCGCTGACTGCTTTCAATCGTTGTCCTTCCCTTCAATTATTTTTCCCTGAAAATGATCGCCGTTTGTCATCATTAGCCTTGGGTCGGTTCAATAATTTCATCGAATGCCGTTTCTGTTAAATAATTGATTTGGAGTCGTGTGGTCACGCTTCGTCCGGTTGGTTCGTGCATATTCAAGTCATAAAGTTCAGATAGCTCTCGCTCCGTCTTTTCCTGGTGAGTGCAAATCTGCTTGGTACAACGTCAAACGGATCAAATGAATGTGTTTCCCGCTCTCTCTCTCTCTCTGTCTCTCTCTCTCCTTCTGGCTTGTGACCTACGCTCAATATTGGAATTTAATTTGAAATCACCTCATCATAAAATGAAAGAATGGCCCTAATGTTAGCTAGGTCCACTCTCATGTGAAGAAAGCCCAAGAATTATAAGCCCAAAAGGACCAAATTCCATATGATAATTTATATGGTGAAATAAGGTTTTGCACTATTTGTTAAATGGTAACCTCAATGAAGTTAGTTAAGATGCAGTAACAAGAAAAATATAAAGTAAAAAATCTGTGGTCTAGGAAAGAGTCCGATTTACATCAAGCTGACATTCAAGGTCGAATCGTGGTCCGATTGAGCTGAAATTTTGTCAGCATGTTCGTGGCGCGCTTTTCTCAAATCTGAACGATTCGATTTTTGTTTGAAACTCCTTACACCAAATTTTCGGTGGATTAACCAAAACTTGCGTTTTTTCTTTTTATCAAATTTGTCATTGATTTGTGAAATGTATGCATATTGCCAAGAATGATGTTCTTAAGGTCTCTGATGCTATGTATCTCTACTATTTACTAGAAAATAACTTTGTTTAGCTGTTAATAGGGAAGAATTGGGTGGACGTCGGTGCTTTGGTTTTTCATCTCCTCACACCAAGAAGGCTTTTCACGTAAAAAAATTGCCTTGTGTTTACGTACTTGATATTTATTTTGCTATATCATATCAGTTCCTGCTCTTACTTTGCTTGATTGCATTAACCGAAATTGTATCAGAGTTTTGGTTATTGTTTGATTTTTCTGCCTTGTATTCACTAATGGAAACGAATACGAGTAGGATTGTTACATTTAATGGTCTCAATTATCATATTTGGAAAGGAAAGATGGAAGATCTTTTATATTTGAATGATTGTTATTTGCTCGTATTTGCTAAAAAGAAACCTGATAATAAAACAAACGTCGAATGATCTAATATTTCATTGTCAAGTGTGGTTATATTAGGCAGTGGGTAGATGACAATGTTTTGATCCATATCAATGAGGAAACACATGCACGCAGTTTGTGGAATAAGCTCGAACAGTTATATGCTGAAAAAACTAGGAATAACAAGTTATTTTTGATAAAACAGATGATGGCTCTGAAATATCAAGATGATACTTGTTTGATTGATCATTTATATTCTTTTCAAGGAATTATAAATCAATTGGCTGCGACAGGAATCAAGGAATTATAAATCAATTGGCTCGCTCTTTCCAAACATATTTGTGTGATGTTTACTACATTGGAATGTTCACATCAACAGCCTTCCAACAAAACCTGTACGGTTAGGTAAAATAAATAAGTTAATTAGAAGTTAAAACTTGTGACGAAAATGCACCGGTGAGTCCAAACTTAGAAATAGTATAATTAAGTATTAAAACTTGCCAAATATGTTTAATCGAGTCCGACGATTAATTCTGTCTAATTCAATTAATCGAAAATGATGACGTGTCTTTTTATTTTTTAAGTTTCTTGAGACGCATGGCTATGACGTGGTGCCTACCAAATGTCACATTTGGAAAAATAATAAAAAATAAAAATATATAAACAAAATTAGATTGAAAAATCGAAAGCTAAAAATTTAAAAGAAAAAATACTTAGGCTGTGATCAAGCCTCACATATGGCTATCGCATTAAAATAATTAAATATATATATATAATTTAGAAATTATTACGAAAATCTATAATTATATTGAATAAATGAAAAATTTATCCGTAAGTGATGGACCATCCATGTTTGCTCTTTTCTAATGTGTCCCATCTCCTTTTTTAAAGTATTGCCTCGTGTCATGCCACCTCAATCCGTCTGACGAGAAAGCGTGAGGTGCGCAATGGCTGGCCAAATAGAAAAGTAGAACATATGCCAGCTTTGCCTCATGTCCTTGCTCACCATCGACACAGCTACAACCCCACCGCAATGGTCGCTGACTGCTTTCAATCGTTGTCCTTCCCTTCAATTATTTTGCCCTGAAAATGATCGCCGTTTGTCATCATTAGCCTTGGGTCGGTTCAATAATTTCATCGAATGCCGTTTCTGTTAAATAATTGATTTGGAGTCGTGTGGTCACGCTTCGTCCGGTTGGTTCGTGCATATTCAAGTCATAAAGTTCAGATAGCTCTCGCTCCGTCTTTTCCTGGTGAGTGCAAATCTGCTTGGTACAACGTCAAACGGATCAAATGAATGTGTTTCCCGCTCCTCTCTCTCTCTCTGTCTCTCTCTCTCCTTCTGGCTTGTGACCTACGCTCAATATTGGAATTTAATTTGAAATCACCTCATCATAAAATGAAAGAATGGCCCTAATGTTAGCTAGGTCCACTCTCATGTGAAGAAAGCCCAAGAATTATAAGCCCAAAAGGACCAAATTCCATATGATAATTTATATGGTGAAATAAGGTTTTGCACTATTTGTTAAATGGTAACCTCAATGAAGTTAGTTAAGATGCAGTAACAAGAGAAAAATATAAAGTAAAAAATCTGTGGTCTAGGAAAGAGTCCGATTTACATCAAGCTGACATTCAAGGTCGAATCGTGGTCCGATTGAGCTGAAATTTTGTCAGCATGTTCGTGGCGCGCTTTTCTCAAATCTGAATGATTCGATTTTTGTTTGAAACTCCTTACACCAAATTTTCGGTGGATTAACCAAAACTTGCGTTTTTTCTTTTTATCAAATTTGTCATTGATTTGTGAAATGTATGCATATTGCTAAGAATGATGTTCTTAAGGTCTCTGATGCTATGTATCTCTACTATTTACTAGAAAATAACTTTGTTTAGCTGTTAATAGGGAAGAATTGGGTGGACGTCGGTGCTTTGGTTTTTCATCTCCTCACACCAAGAAGGCTTTTCACGTAAAAAAAATTGCCTTGTTTTTACGTACTTGATATTTATTTTGCTATATCATATCAGTTCCTGCTCTTACTTTGCTTGATTGCATTAATCCGAAATTGTATCAGAGTTTTGGTTATTGTTTGATTTTTCTGCCTTGTATTCACTAATGGAAACGAATACGAGTAGGATTGTTACATTTAATGGTCTCAATTATCATATTTGGAAAGGAAAGATGGAAGATCTTTTATATTTGAATGATTGTTATTTGCTCGTATTTGCTAAAAAGAAACCTGATAATAAAACAAACGTCGAATGATCTAATATTTCATTGTCAAGTGTGGTTATATTGGGCAGTGGGTAGATGACAATGTTTTGATCCATATCAATGAGGAAACACATGCACGCAGTTTGTGGAATAAGCTCGAACAGTTATATGCTGAAAAACTAGGAATAACAAGTTATTTTTGATAAAACAGATGATGGCTCTGAAATATCAAGATGATACTTGTTTGATTGATCATTTATATTCTTTTCAAGGAATTATAAATCAATTGGCTGCGACAGGAATCAAGGAATTATAAATCAATTGGCTCGCTCTTTCCAAACATATTTGTGTGATGTTTACTACATTGGAATGTTCGCATCAACAGCCTTCCAACAAAACCTGTATGGTTAGGTAAAATAAATAAGTTAATTAGAAGTTAAAACTTGTGACGAAAATGCGGTGAGTCACAAACTTAGAAATAGTATAATTAAGTATTAAAACTTGCCAAATATGTTTAATCGAGTCCGACGATTAATTCTGTCTAATTCAATTAATAGAAAATGATGACGTGTCTTTTTATTTTTTTAAGTTTCTTGAGACGCATGGCTATGACGTGGTGCCTACCAAATGTCACATTTGGAAAAAATAATAAAAAATAAAAATATATAAACAAAATTAGATTGAAAAATCGAAAGCTAAAAATTTAAAAGAAAAAAATACTTAGGCTGTGATCAAGCCTCACATATGGCTATCGCATTAAAATAAATAAATATATATATATATATAATTTAGAAATTATTACGAAAATCTATAATTATATTGAATAAATGAAAAATTTATCCGTAAGTGATGGACCATCCATGTTTGCTCTTTTCTAATGTGTCACATCTCCTTTTTAAAGTATTGCATCGTGTCATGCCACCTCAATCCGTCTGACGAGAAAGCGTGAGGTGCGCAATGGCTGGCCAAATAGAAAAGTAGAACATATGCCAGCTTTGCCTCATGTCCTTGCTCACCATCGACACAGCTACAACCCCACCGCAATGGTCGCTGACTGTTTTCAATCGTTGTCCTTCCCTTCAATTATTTTGCCCTGAAAATGATCGCCGTTTGTCATCATTAGCCTTGGGTCGGTTCAATAATTTCATCGAATGCCGTTTCTGTTAAATAATTGATTTGGAGTCGTGTGGTCACGCTTCGTCCGGTTGGTTCGTGCATATTCAAGTCATAAAGTTCAGATAGCTCTCGCTCCGTCTTTTCCTGGTGAGTGCAAATCTGCTTGGTACAACGTCAAACGGATCAAATGAATGTGTTTCCCGCTCCTCTCTCTCTCTCTCTGTCTCTCTCTCTCTCCTTCTGGCTTGTGACCTACGCTCAATATTGGAATTTAATTTGAAATCACCTCATCATAAAATGAAAGAATGGCCCTAATGTTAGCTAGGTCCACTCTCATGTGAAGAAAGCCCAAGAATTATAAGCCCAAAAGGACCAAATTCCATATGATAATTTATATGGTGAAATAAGGTTTTGCACTATTTGTTAAATGGTAAGCTCAATGAAGTTAGTTAAGATGCAGTAACAAGAGAAAAATATACAGTAAAAAATCTGTGGTCTAGGAAAGAGTCTGATTTACATCAAGCTGACATTCAAGGTCGAATCGTGGTCCGATTGAGCTGAAGTTTTGTCAGCATGTTTGTGCCACGCTTTTCTCAAATCTGAACGATTTGATTTTTGTTTGAAACTCCTTACACCAAATTTTTGGTGGATTAACCAAAACTTGCGTTTTTTTTTTATCAAATTTATCCTTGATTTGTGAAATTTATGCATATTGCCAAGAATGATGTTCTTAAGGTCTCTGATGCTATGTATCTCTACTATTTACTAGAAAATAACTTTGTTTAGCTGTTAATAGGGAAGAATTGGGTGGACGTCGGTGCTTTGGTTTTTTCATCTCCTAACACCAAGAAGGCTTTTCACGTAAAAAAATTGCCTTGTGTTTACGTACTTGATATTTATTTTGCTATATCATATCAGTTCCTGCTCTTACTTTGCTTGATTGCATTAATCCGAAATTGTATCAGAGTTTTGGTTATTGTTTGATTTTTCTGCCTTGTATTAACTAATGGAAATGAATACGAGTAGGATTGTTACATTTAATGGTTTCAATTATCATATTTGGAAAGGAAAGATGGAAGATCTTTTATATATGAATGATTGTTATTTGCTCGTATTTGCTAAAAAGAAACCTGATAATAAAACAAACGTTGAATGATCTATATTTCATTGTCAAGTGTGGTTATATTAGGCAGTGGGTAGATGACAATGTTTTGATCCATATCAATGAGGAAACACATGCACGCAGTTTGTGGAATAAGCTCGAACAGTTATATGCTCTAAAAACTAGGAATAACAAGTTATTTTTGCTAAAACAGATGATGGCTCTGAAATATCAAGATGATACTTGTTTGATTGATCATTTATATTCTTTTCAAGGAATTATAAATCAATTGGCTGCGACAGAATCAAGGAATTATAAATCAATTGGCTTGCTCTTTCCAAACATATTTGTGTGATGTTTACTACATTGGAATGTTCGCATCAACAGCCTTCCAACAAAACCTGTATGGTTAGGTAAAATAAATAAGTTAATTAGAAGTTCTAAAACTTGTGACGAAAATGCGGTGAGTCCCAAACTTAGAAATAGTATAATTAAGTATTAAAACTTACCAAATTTGTTTAATCGAGTCCGTCGATTAATTCTGTCTAATTCAGTTAATAGAAAATGATGACGTGTCTTTTTATTTTTTAAAAAATAAAAATATACAAACAAAATTAGATTGAAAAATAGAAAGCTAAAAATTTAAAAGAAAAAAATACTTAGGCTGTGATCAAGCCTCACATATGGCTATCGCATTAAAATAAATAAATATATATATATAATTTAGAAATTATTACGAAAATCTATAATTATATTGAATAAATGAAAAATTTATTCGTAAGTGATGGACCATCCCTTTTTGCTCTTTTCTAATGTGTCCCATCTCCTTTTTTAAAGTATTGCATCGTGTCATGCCACATCAATCCGTCTGACAAGAAAGCGTGAGGTGCGTAATGGCTGGCCAAATAGAAAAGTAGAACATATGCCAGCTTTGCCTCATGTCCTTGCTCACCACTGACACAGCTACAACCCCACTGCAATGGTCGCTGTCTGCTTTCAATCGTTGTGCTTCCCTTCAATTATTTTGCCCTGAAAATGATCGCCGTTTGTCATCATTAGCCTTTGGTCGGTTCAATAATTTCATCGAATGCCGTTTCTGTTAAATAATTGATTTGGAGTCGTGTGGTCATGTTTCGTCTAGTTGGTTCGTGCATATTCAAGTCATAAATTTTAGGTAGCCCTCGCTTCGTCTTTTGCTGGTGAGTCAAATCTGCTTGGTACAACGTCAAACGGATCAAATGAATGTCTTTCCCGCTCCTCTCGCTCTCTCTCTCTCTCTCCTTTTGGCTTGTGACCTACGCTCAATATTGGAATTTAATTTGAAATCACCCCATCATAAAATGAAAGAATGACCCTAATATTAGCTAGGTCCACTCCCATGTGAAGAAATCCCAAGAATTATAACCTCAAAAGGACTAAATTCTATATGATAATTTAGATGGTGAAATAGGGTTTTGCACTATTTTTTATATGATAGCCGCAATGAAGTTAGTTAAGACGTAGTAACACGACAAAAATATAAAGTAGAAAATCTGTGATCTAGGAAAGAGTCTGATTTACATCAAGTTGACATTCAAGGTCAAATCGTGATCCATTGAGTTGAAATTTTGTTAGCATGTTTGTGGCACACTCTTCTCAAATCTGAACAATTTGATTTTTATTTGAAACATTGACCAAAATTTGCGTTTTTGGTCAGATTTATCCTTAATTTGTGAAATTTATGCATATTGCCAATAATGATGTTCTTAAGGTCTTTGATGGTATGTATCTCTACATGTCAAACAGATCAAATGAATCTCTCTCTCTCTCTCTCTCTCTCTCTCTCTCTCTCTGGCTCGTGACCTATGCTCAATGTTGGAATTTAATTTGAAATCACCCCATCATAGAATGAAAGAATGGCCCTAATGTTAGCTAGGTACACCCCCATGTGAAGAAAGTCTAATGAATTATAAGCTCAAAAGGGCTTTAAGCCCATATGATAATTCATTTGGAGAAATAGGATTTTTTTCACTATCTTTTATATGATAGTCACAAACAAGTTAGTTAAGACGTTGTAACAAGAGAAAAAGAGAAAATGGAAAAGCTATGATCTAGGAAAGTGTCTAATTTACATCAAGATGGCATCAGAGATCCATCCATGGTCCGATTGAACTAAAATTTTATCAGCGTGCTTGTGGCGCACTCTTCTCGAATCTAAACGATTTGATTTTCACTTGAAGTTCCTTACGTCAGATTTTTTGAGGGTTGATCAAAACTTATGCTTTTGGTCAGATTTATCCTTGATTTGTGAAATTTATGCGTATTGCAAAGGAGAAGCTTCTTTCAGGTATGAAAAGTTTAGGGCTAAAGAAGTGTGCTCACCGTTTGAAAGGAAAACATAATAGAATTGTATTCAAAAGCTTCCCTCCTTTAAGAAAGTCAGTATACTTGATTTAGTGCGTTTTGATGTTTATGATCCCATGAAGACAAAATCATTTGGTGGCTCTCTTTATTTTGTTACTTTCATAGATAATTATTTAAGGAAAATATGGGTTTATACCTTGAAAACTAAATATCAAGTATTAGATACTTTTAAGAAGTTTTGTGCTTCAGTTGAGAGATAGATAGGAAAGAAACTGAAACGCATTGGAACTGACAACAAGAGAGAGTATATTGGACTTTTTGATGAATATTGCAAATAATAGGGTATTCAACATCAAAATACACCTCCAAAAATGCCTCGGTTAATTGGTTTAGCCGAGAGAATGAGCGGGACACTAATTGAAAGGGGAAGAACAATCAAAGCTACCTGGATCCTTTTGGGGCGAGGTTTAAAGTACAGTTGCACATGTATTAAATCTTACTCCATGTGTTCCTTTAGAGTTTGATGTTTCTAATAGATTTTGGATAGGTAAATATGTATATTATGATTATTTACATGTCTTTGGATGCAAAGGCATTTGTGGGCGAAAAGAAGCTTCCAAGTCTGCCATAACTTTGCTTTCTTATTAAGAACACTTAAGTGCCATAACTTACGAAAGTACACACAAGTGTCAAAATCGGAGCGAAATGGATCGGCTTGCTAGTCCGGCCAAAATCCAGGTCAAAATGCTTGACATGCACCCTTTACTTCGTACTTTGTGCCTATGCCACTCCCCAATTGGAGTCACGGGCGGTTTTCGGCGAGCGAGTACAAAATGGCGTCGTTTTAGTGCGACGTGGTAAAAAATTTAATGAAAAAATTAATTTTAATTTAATTTCAAACTAAATTTATTTAAAATATTTTAAAAAAAATAAAAAATATAAAAATATAAAAATATAAAAAAATTAATTTTAAAATTTTAAAATTTTTATTTTTTTTTTTAAAATATAAAAAATTTAAAAATTTAAAAAATAAAAAAAAAAAAAAATAAAAATATATATAAAAAAAATTTTAAAGAAAATTAAAAAAAAAAATTAAATTTTAAAAAAAGGGAAGCGGCCCCGGCCGACCCTCCCCCACCTTCCGGTGACGACGGGAGGTGGTGGCGGCAAGGGCTCTACCCTCAGCCGTTGGCTGCCTTCCTCCTCCTCCTCCTTCGTTTTTTTTTTTTTCTTAAATAAATATAAATTATATTATTATTTTGTTTGAAATTTAATTTACTTCATTTTTATATTATATTAAAATTCAACTTATACCAAAACAACGTCGTTTTGGCCGATTTAAGGGCTCTATTTTGGCCAACACCCAAACGACGTCGTTTTGGTGGAAACATGGTAAAAATTTAATATAAAAATTAATTAAATTAAATTTAAAAATAAATTTATTTAAAAAAATTAAAAATTAAAAAATTAAAAATTTACAAAAAATTTTTATAAAAAAAAATTAGAAAAGGGGAGGCGGTTGAGGGATGAAATTTTTGTAAATTTTGTAAATTTTTGTAAATTTCTAAATTTTTTTGTAAATTTTATAAATATTTTGTAAATTTCTAAATTTTTTTGTAAATTTTTAAAATTTTTGTAATTTTTGTAATTTTTTTAATTTTTAAAGTTTTTAAAGTTTTTAATTTTTTTAAATGTTTTAGATAAATTTATTTTTAAATTTAATTTAAATAATTTTTATATTATTTAAAATTCAAATTATCTTTAAAATGACGTCGTTTTGGCCGAATTTGAGCCGACTCGGGTTTCCGGCGAGACACATCGGCAAGAAATATTAATATTTTAATGCAACGTATGATTTCCGGCCAACTTAGCCGGAGATGGCACTCATGTGTCCCACTTTTCTTAAAATGTGGCGACTTAAGTGTACGCTTTCGTAAGTTATGGCGGTTTAAGTGTTAAAGCTTTCACAAGTTATGGCGCTCTGACAGGGGTCACGTGTCGGCATTTGTGCAAGGCATTTGTACATATTCTCAAAGATGAGAGATCTAAATTTGATGTGAAGACATGACAATACACATATATTAGCTATGGACATGATATGTTTGGCTACAAATTTTATGATCCAGTTGAGAAGAAAGTTACAAGAAGCGGAGATGTTGTGTTTATGGAAGATCAAACAATACAGGTTATTGAGAAATCATAGATGATTTCAACACTACAGGTTAATAATGATTTGGTTGACTTGGATTTAATTCCTCACACACACACACACACATATTCCTGCATAAGTTGATTAGGAGTAGTAGGAAGTGAACATTCCAAATGATGCACAGGTCCTAGAACATGTTGAAACTAATGATATGGTTCCTAAACCAGAAGCTCCATAAGATATTCCATCGAATGTTCCAATCTGGAGATCCATTAGAGACCGACAACCTTCCATCATATATTCTGAAGATGAGTATATATTATTGACTGATGCGGGTGAACTAGAGTGTGTTAGAGAAAACACCTTACTGTTTTGAAGGTGACAAAACCTTTCCAAAAAGTATAGTCTGAAGATCTCAAGACTCTTCTGTCAAAGTCTAAAGACCGTTAGACTTTAAGCTCAAAGTCTGACCTCATCGACAGATTCCAGACCGACGAGAGAAGATTTATTTGGATGCGAGTTTATCTTCAAGGATTCGATTCGTACGATTTGTGGAAGATTTTTCGGTTGGAGATAGCACATTGTGATCAATTATTCTTATTGGAATCAATTCGAATAATCAAATCTTTTGAAAGACGAAGTATACTTGGAAGGTTCTACTTATGGAAACCAAGATTCGGATTGTATGGGCGAGCAAGATTGGTGGGCTATCATCACATTCCTTAAGTGACTCGAGATCTCCTTGATTGATTCTGTCCAACGGGTAGATTGGAGGAACTCCTTTGGAAAGTGGCAACGGTTATGAAGGCATAGAAGAGTACATAAGGAAGACTCACAAGTTGTTCGATGATGTGTGTGAAAGAAAATTTCCAAAGTCTGAAGCTCTTAGTTCTTTGCTATTTCAATCGTTGAGCTTAATTTGTACTCAAAAGAGAGAACAAATATTCGTGAGACCTTGAAAGAGTGTAGTAGAATTTCTACAATTTGAAGTCGAAGATGTGAGACTGTAAAAACTCTTTTGATTCATAGAGAAATCCAGCCAGTGGGCTGTCAGTGCAAGAGAGTGGACGTAGGCTTGATCTAAGCCGAACCACTATAAACCTTGTGTTTCTATTATCTTTCCCTGAACTTCTTGCTTTAATTCGTAGCTTTATATAACTACTTGTAGTCGTTTAGATCTTTAGTCTATTATCTTTTAAAGACGATTTGATTTACAAAGTCTTGTGATAATTTCTTTTAACATCTATTCACCCCCTCTAGGTGTTATTACTAGCCTTTTCAATTATTATCTGAGCATGTGTGCTTATTTATTGAAGTGTTTTTCTTCTTAAGTTAAAGATCTATGGCTAGTATTTTGGCTTTAGGATTGGTTGAAGGCCAAAGCAATACCAGACCTCCCTATTTTGATGGGAAGGAATACAATGTTTGGAAAAACAATATGAAGGCATTTCTGAGATCGAAAGATCCATTGGAATGGGATGTAGTAGAAAAATGGATCATTCCCAAAACTACATCAATCTGAGAAAGAGGTAAAGAAATTACAGATGCTGGAGAAATGACACAAGAAGAAATAACCAAGAGACAAGCTCTTGATGCTAAAGCCATCTACTCCTTATACTTTGTGCTTTATCTTAACTGAGTATAACAGAATTTCATCTTGTGAAACAGCAAAAGAAGTCTGGGACAGGTTGCACGTCATCTATAAAAGAACTGATTGAGTTAAAGAAACAAAAATCAACATCCTACTCGGATAGTATGAAGCTAGGAGAATCCATCACTGACATGTTTAGTCGTTTCACAAAAATTGTAAACGGTCTAGCATATCAAGGATAGCCAATCTTAGGACCGATGAAGACTCAGAAGATGACTTGGACAATGAAGAACTGGCACTCATGATAAGGAAGTTCAAAAAGCTAAACAGGAAAGGAAGAAGGTTTAACTGGAAGAAACAGAACACTCAAAGATTTCAGAAGAATTCAAATGAAGACAATGAGACCAACAAAGATGTAATTTGCTTCGAATGCAAGACAAAGGAGCACATCAGACCCAACTGCCCTCTGTTGAAGAAAAAGAAAGGAAAAACAAAGAAATTCAAAAAGGCTCTCAAAGCAGAGACATGGAGCGATACTGAATACGAAGAAAGCGATGATGAATATGCCAACATATGTCTAATGACAAATTCAGAATTAGACTCAGACTTTGAAACAGATCTAGACTCAGACTCAGATGAGGAAGTCGAGGTTAGTAATTTAAAGATTCCTGCTAAAGTCTCAAAGTATATAGATGAACTTTGTCTTGTCTCAAAACATCTCTTAAAAGGATTTCTGAGTTGAAAAATGGAGAATTCTAAACTGAAGCAATAGGAAATTTCTTGGAAAGAAAAGTTTGAAAATCTAGACAAAAGTTTTGTTGATTTGAAGGAAAATGCATATTCTCTTTTGAAGGAAAATATCTTTTTAAAAGAGGACATTTCAAATATCACAAAAAGGTTTTCTAAAGGATCTGAGAAGTTGGAAAAGATTCTTTTAGCACAAAGACTTTATTTCAACAAATCTGGTTTGGGAATGACACCAGAAACCATTCATTTAATTGATTTTCCAAAAGTAAAGGAAATAATCAAACAAAGGCCTACAAAAGCATTTTACAGAAATTATTTTCAAAAAGTTTTTGTAAAACCTGTTGGCCGAAGTGTTCTTAAATGTTCAAAGTGTAACAACTCAGAACATTTCGAGAAGGATTGTCCCAAAGTTTGGAAACCTGTTAAGAGGGATTGGGCAAAGTCTGTATTTCATACTAACTTCCCTAGACCCAAGAAAGTGTGGGTACCAAAAAAAAACTTGAGTTCTTTTTATGATTGCAGGTTACTATCAAGAAGAAGATCAAATGGTATTTGGATAGTGGCTGCTCAAGACATATGATAGGAGATTCAAGTTGTTTTATAAAGTTTGTTCAAGTAAATGGTGGAAAAGTTTCATTTGGAGGAAATAGCAAAGGAAAAATTGTTGGATGTGGAACTATAAAAATTTGAAGTCTCACAATCAACAATGTCTCCTTAGTGGAAGGTTTGAATTACAATTTACTTAGCATAAGTCAACTGTGCGACACTGGTTTCAAAATCAATTTCCAAGAAGACACTTGTTCGGGAATTAGTAAAGATCTCTCTCAATCTTTCACTGGACGAAGACATGGGAATATTTATCTTTTGGATATAAAACCAGAAAGCTCATAGTGTCTAATATCGATTTAAGATGAAGCAAACCTTTGGCATAGAAAGCTTGGGCATGTTAACATGAAACAGATTGCCAAGATCTCATCCAAGAAACTTGTTCGTGGATTGCCCAACCTGACTTATCAAAAATTTGAATTATGCACACCATGTATATTGGGAAAACAGGTTAGAAGTTCTTTTAAACTTATAAATCAAGTTTCTACTAATTGAGTTTTGCAACTTCTGCATATGGATCTCTTTGGACCAACTAGAACTCAAAGTATTGGTAGAAAGAGATACTGCCTAGTAATCGTGGATGATTATTCTCGATTTACTTGGGTTTATTTCTTGTCAAGTAAGTTTGAAACCTCTTCTCACTTGTCAAAGTTTGCTAAGAAAGTTCAAAATGAGAAAGGTTATGTTATTTCAAGCATATGGACAGACCATGGAAGTGAGTTTGAAAATCAAGACTTTGCTAAATTTTGTGATGAATCTGGTTTCCAGCATGTTTTCTCTTCTCCATACACTCCAGAACAAAATGGAGTTGTGGAAAGAAAGAATAGATCTTTGTAGGAAATGACAATAACCCTTTCAATTGAAAGCAATATTTCTTCTCGATTTTGGGCTGAAGTAGTCTCTATAGCTTGCTATATTATTATAGAGTGTTCTTGAGACCCATTTTAGAGAAAACTCCTTATGAAGTATTTAAAGGGAAAAAGCCAAATGTTTCTTATTTTCATGTGTTTGGTTGTAAGTGTTTTGTTTTGAAAAATACAAATGATCGAACTGGTAAGTTTGAAAAAGAATTAGACGATAGAATTTTTCTTGGCTACTCAACCTTAAGCAAAGCCTATAGAGTATTCAACAAAAAGACTCAGTCTGTGGAAGAATCTATGAATGTCAAGTTTCAAGACTTTATGCAAACTCAAGTGGACCAGACTCAACTTGAAGAGTCTAAACTGGCTCTAGACATCATAAAGTCTACTTTCCTTGAAGTGGTTTAGACTTCTGAAGTTCAACAATAGGAAGAACCAAAAGAGTCAACTGAAGCAGAAGATCAGTAAACTTTCAGACCTACCAGCAACTGGAAGTATAAATCAAGTCATCCCGAAGAACTCATCATTGGCAACATTGATGAAGGGATTCACACCAGATCTAAACGGCGAGAAGATCTAGTCCTTTGGCACTTGTTTCTGAAATTGAACCTAAAAGTATAGAAGAAGCCTTAACTGATGAAAGCTGGATTGAAACCATGCAAGAAGAGTTCAGACAGTTCAGCATCAACGATGTTTGAGAACTAATTCCTAAACCTAAAGGTAAGTCTATTATTGGAACTAAATGGGTTTTTAGGAACAAGGCGGATGAGAAAGAAAAGTGATCAGGAACAAAGCAAGACTTGTGGCCAAAGAATATACACAAGAAGAAGGGATAGACTATGACGAGACCTATGCACCAGTAGCGAGGTTAGAAGCAATTAGATTATTATTATTATTATTATTATTTTTGGGTAACGGTAAGAATATATTGAAGAGCTTTGGACAAATGTATAGAAAACGGCACCAAAAACTTACACTCTAACTGTAGGAAACAGGAAGAGTGGAAGGGAGCCGCGCAAAAGCCACCAAGGGCAATACAAGGAACAAAGCTGACAACAAAGCACAGAGCTAGTACAAAACACCAACGACCGACCCTCCAAGCACGCCTAGAGAAGACTGCTGAAGAGGAGGCAACGGAGAGAGAAGCTCACGATGGCCACACCACTGGAAGACTACGTGAAGACAGACAGGTCAAATCCCCATCCCCTTTAGAGTCGACAATTCCTTAGAGTAGAGGGAACATTCCTATAGGTTATCACTTTATCTTTGACCACCTTCATCAAGTGATTTTTGAGGACAGCTAGTGATTCGCCTCGAAAGATCATGGCATTTCTTTTCTTCCAAATTAAGAAACATAAAGCTCCAAAAGAAAACCGAGACATACTATGGAAGAAATCCTTACCCGTAAGGAATTTCAACGCCCAAGAAAGGTTGTCCATCCAAGTACCATTTCGCCATGGCAGATTACACCTAGATGCCCAGAAGTATACCAACGTAGCAAATGTGTTGCACTCAAAGAAAAGATGGTTAATTGAGTCTGGCTGAGAATTACAAAAAAACACACATCGAGTGATCAATCCTTCCATAGGACTGGAGGAGCACTTGTGTTGGTAGGCGGTTCTTGGTGATGAGCCACGATAGAAATTGGAAATGAGGTGCAAAAGCACCATCCCATATAAAAGGAGCCCACGGTACTCGATTCTCCTTGTGTCTGATGAGGTTCCAAGCAAAGAAAACCGAAAAAGATCCCGAAGAATCCCCTCTCCAAATAAACTGGTCCTTTGCGGAGGAGAGACTCGGAAAGGACAACCCCCACTCCTCCAGCCTTAACTTGATGGATCTCCCTGCATGAGAATAGAGGGTATCTACAATCGCATGCAAAGGAAGGTCTAGATCAATCAAAAAGGAAGCAGGAAGCAATGAATGTAGAGGACCGCAGGACAACCAGTTGTCGAACCAAAAGGAAATTGAGCGTCCATTCCCAACTTCCTAACCAAAAGATTGCCTGAAATAGCTCCGAAGTTGAAGGATCTTTTTCCATCCCCAAGAACAGATTGAAGGCCAAAGGGATACCCAAAAGTTATGCTTCTTAAAAAAATTAGAATGAACCCAACGACACCACAAAGACTCCTTGTTCGTAAAGAGAAACCAAATATACTTCAACATTGAGGTTGTATTACAGTCCTTGACCGATCGAATTCCCAAGCCCCCTTCAACCTTAGGCAAGCAAACATCCACCCAAGACACTTTAGCACCCCCCTCTCAAGGGACGTGCCTTTCCACAAGAACCGCCTAAAGATACTTTCAATACTTAAGATAACCGAGGAGGGCAGGGTGAAAACACTAGTCCAAAAGGCTTGAATAGAATGAAGAACTGACCTGATTAGTTGAAGTCTCCTAGCAAAAGACAAAAATCTATGAGCCCAAGATTGGACCCTAGAAGTTAGGCGATCAATAAGTTAAAGACAATAAGCCTTCCCCAGTCTTGATGATATAATCGGCACCCCCAGATAATGGACCAAGAACTTGCCTTCTTGAAACCCGAAAGCCAAGAGGATGCTGTTGCAAAGTGATGGAAGGCCACCCGAGAGGAAGATATCACTCTTGCTCTTATTGGGAATCAGGCCACTCCATGAGGAGAAAATGTCAAGGCTCCTTTTGAGAATCACTACCGAATTCTAATCCACTTGGCAGAAAAGGAAAACATTGTCAACAAATAACAAATGGGACAGCTTAGGCACTTTACACCTCCAATAGTATTTGAACTCCTTAACAGAAGTCCTGCGATTTAAAATTCCAGAGAAAATTTCCATAACAAGAGTGAAAAGTGCATTATTACTTGCTTTTGCTTGCTATAAAAATTTTAGGTTATTCCAAATGGACGTCAAAAGTGCATTCCTAAATGGATTTATCCAAAAAAAGTTTATGTGGAATAACCACCTGGATTTGAAGATCCAAAAAGACTAGACTTAGGTTTCGGATCGAAAAAGACCCTATATGGATTAAAGCAAGCGCCTCAAGCTTCATATGACAGGTTAAGTAAATTTCTAATTCAAAATAGTTTTGTTAAATGAAAAGTAGATACCACATTGTTTATTAAAAATGAAGGTAAAGATTTTATACTCGTTCAAATTTATGTTGATAACATTATCTTTGGATCATCTAATGAAAATTTGTGCAAGAAATTTTCTAAGTTTATGCAGGATGAATTTGAGATAAGCATGATGGGTGAATTATCTTTCTTTCTTGAATTACAAGTGAAACAATTGAAGGAATGAATTTTCATTCACCAAGAAAAATATGCAAAAGACCTCATCAAGAAGTTCGGATTGGAGAATTGCAAAAAAAACTGATATACCAATGTCAAGCTCTTTGAAGCTGGACAAAGACAAAGGAGGAAAGAAAGTTGACTAGAAGCTCTATAGGAGTATTATTGGTTCACTTCTTTATCTTACTGCTCTAGACCTGACATTTTGTTTAGTGTTTGCATTTGTGCTAGATTATAATCAGATCCCAAAGAATCTCATCTAAGCGCCGCAAAACGCATCATCAACTATGTTGCAACTACTTCAAAGTTAGGTTTGTGGTATCCAAAAAAGGGAGACTTTACTCTCCTTGGATATTCAGACGCATATTTAGCAGGTTGTAGAGTCGATAGAAAGAGTGCTTCTGGTACTTGTCAATTGCTGGGCAACAAGACAGTATCTTGGTTCTCAAGGAAATAGAGTACTATAGCTCTTTCAACAGTAGAAGCAGAGTATGTGACTCTTGGAAATTGTTGTTCTCAAATCTTATGGATAAAGCAACAGTTGAGAGACTTTGGAATCGAAGACTCATGCACCGAGATCAAATGCAACAACACTAGTGCAATCAATCTCACAAAGAATCCAATTCTTTATTCAAGAGCAAAGCACATTGAAATTCGACATCATTTCATTAGAGATCATGTTCAGAATGGAGAAGTTTTGATACAGTTCATTAACTCAAAGAATCAGTTAGCAAACATATTTACAAAGCTATTGGAAAAAAGTCTATTTGAGTCTATTCGTACCAGACTGAACATTATATCAGTTAGAGTCTGAAGATGAACAAACTCAGAACAACCAAAAGTAACGACTGTAAGTTAATTCTGTGTTAGTAAGTTAATTTCTAGGTGAAAATTTGAAAAGGTATGTTTACTTTTTGAATCTTTACTTACTTATTTTATTTTTAGCAATTATCTCTTTAATTTTGAGTTTATGGCAATTCTTCATTTTCAAAATGGCAGTTATTTTCAAAAATGAAGTTTTTACTTTTTCTTTAATGACAATTCGTATACCCTATTTCGGTTGCTTTATATACAATAGATTTTCTTCTTCTTCATTTTCACACAAACCCTAGAATATAGAACTCCATTTTCTCTCACTTTCTCTCTAGTTTATTCCAAAAAGATTTCACTTTTTCATGATTGAGTTCGAGAAATCCCTCAAAGAAAGTGACAATGTCTTCTCAAAGAAAGTCTTCTAGAATCGCTAGTAGGGGACCACAGCATATGCGTGAGGGTCCTACGCACTTTGATCTGACCGAGGAAGAAGATTCTCCATTACAGCAACAGCAAAGTCAACAACAACATTCTCAACTGCGTCAGTCTTCTCAACACAAAACACAAGATCCTCCACAACATTAACCGGAGGAAGAAATTGTGGAAGATGTTGAACTTGTAAGAACTCAAAAACCCCAATTTTTGTTTAGACTCTACTCGAACTTAAAGATGGGTGGTTTTGCAATGACTTTGATCGATGAGTTTCTAAAATCAAATGGTTACAAGAACTAAACTTTCTTCTTAAAAACCATGGAGAGGTTAGGCATTGCGGTTGTTGGCTCGGCAACAAGGGCTTTTGTGAATTTTCCAAATAATCCACGGTATGGAACTTTTAATCAACCCGAAGGTAAGGACGATGATGAAAGGTTGTATATGCATGGGCGTCGCTGCAAATGTTTATGGTGAAAGGATGGACCTTTTTCGTTCTAAGGATCACAAGAGAACTTATTCTAAACTGTTGAAGCGAGAGGTAATGAACCCTAGAAGTGTTGATTTTGATTTTCTTAATTCGTTGAAAGTGAAACTAAGGGAGAAGTTTGCACTCCTTCAACTTGAACGTTTTTGTTCAGAGACAACTGTTGCTCACCCATAACTTATAGCTTATATCTATTCAAATCTATCCTTTTTAGATGCGAATAGATTTTCCTTTAGTGTTAGAGACAAGGATTTTGTGGTCGATGTGGACACTCTGGCTGATGTGATTGGGGGTGGAAAGAGGGAGTTTCCAACCAATCAGTGTATTTGCTGCTCACGTTACTTTGGAGCTTGTTCATGATAGGATTGCTGAAGGCAGGATTTCTTACTCTAGAATGAATGCATCCAATATCTTGCTAAACAAGATTGTGATTAATTGTCTCAGACCCAAATCCACATCATAGACTAATGTCGCAAACTCTGAAGTGAAGTTGATGTATGCGATCAACATTGGATTCAAGTTCTCTCTACCTCATACCATTCTTATGCAGATGTATAGGATAGTGATGAAGGACAAGGGACAACTCTCTTATTCTGCTCTTGTTACTTGTTTAGTTAGACATCTCAACTTTTAGTCTCCTAAGATTCTGTGTGTTTGAACCATTGCTCCAATGGTAGTGGGATTGAAAATGGTTTCCAAGATGCGTCTGAAGGAGCTTAACAAGGTTTTGGAGAGCATTAAGGTGAAATCCCCTAACAAGGCAAGACAAGACTCTGCAGCAAGAAAAAGGAAAGGCAAAGAACCAATGACTGAACCAATTAAGAAGAGGAGAGCACTCATCTTGCAGGATGAAGAAGATGAGGATGACATCACTATCTCCACTTTTGCCTTAAGAATTTATAGAGTTTTGTAGCTTTCCAGAAACAGAGGATCGAGAGAACATAGAAAGAGAAGAGACAGAGCTGAGAGATGCGATGAGGACAGAGGAAGAGGAAGAAGGAATAGAGGAAGAAGAAAGAGGAAGAGAACAAGAAGAAGAGGAGAGTCATGATGATTCTCATGCAGAAGAAGAAGGACAACATCACATTGATGCTGAAGAAGAGCAAGAACAGGAAGAAGAGTACTTTTCTCCACCTGAAGGCACAAAAATAGGGGAGCTGCTGATAAGAGGTGCTTCTTCACTTGCTTTTACTAGTGATGATGTTAGTCGTTCTCCTACCGATCTAGAGGATGTGTATGCCTCTCAATTTCCTGAAGATGGTAATGAGGCTTCATCTCCAAGTCTGGATGTTCATGCTGAGGTTCCATCATCTGTTAACACTCCTCAAACTACACGTGCTGAAGCGAGTCCTCAAACCAACAATACAGCAGACTTTAAGAGACTACTCGAGCTTCTTGTGGAGATTAAAGCTCAGTTTTATGGATTGGAGTGTGAATTTCAGAACATGGAGTCAGCTCATCAAGCCACTTCAGTTTCTTTGCACGATTAGGTACAAGCCCTTAAGCTTCAAGTTCAGGCTACTACAAAGGGTGAAGATATTCAGCAATTGAAAGAGGACCTGAGGAAGTTGGAGGAGACCGTCAAATCTATTGGGGATTTCTAGATCGTTCGCATCCCCAAACAGCCATGATTTTATCCAAACTTATTTTTAGTTTTCTCCACTTTTTTGCTGTTGACAAAAAGGGGGAGAAAGTGCAGATTTGATTTGATCTGATCTATTTGATCTTTTTATGACTTTTGCTTGATTTGACTTTGGTTTGATTTTAATGTTTTTGGACTGACTGGTGATTTTATTTGGTTTGAATATTTTGACTTGCAGCAACTATGTTTGTGATTTTAATTATGGATGAATAGTTAATTATGGATGGATGATTATTTATTATGCATGACTAATATGTTTTATGTGGTTGCAAAATCAATACTATATTGATCCTAATTAATTTATCTTTATAAGACATCACATTTTGTTTAAGTGTTGTAGGTTAAAATTTTGCAAATTTGCAGGAAAGTTTTGTCACCATAAAAAATGGGGAGATTGTTAGAAAAAACTCCTTATTGTTTTGAAGCTAACAAAACCTTTCCAAAAAGTCTAGTCTAAAGGGTTGTAGACTCAAGTGTTATAGTTTGAAGATCTCAAGACTCTTCTGTCAAAGTCTGAAGACCGTTAGACTTTAAGCTCAAAGTCTAACCTCATTGATAGATTGCAGACCGACGAGAGAAGATTTATCCGGGTGCGAGTTTATCTTCAAGGATTCGGTTCGTACGGTTTATGGAAGATATTACGGCTGGAGATAGCACCTTGTGATCAATTATTCTTATTGGAATCAATTCAGATAATCAAATCTTTTGAAAGATGAAGCATACGTGGAAGGTTCTACTTATGGAAACCAAGATCCTGATTGTATGGACGAGCATAATTGGTGGGCTATCACCACATTTCTTAAATGACTCGAGATCTCCTTGATTGATTTTGTCCAACGGGTAGATTGGAGGAACTCTTTTGGAAAGTGCCAACGGTTATGGAGGCATAGAGGAGTATATAAGGAAGACTCTCAAGTTGTTCGAGAATGTAATTCCAAAGTCTAAAGCTCTTAGTTCTTTGCTGTTTCAATCGTTGTGCTTAATTTGTACTCAAAAGAGAGAACAAACATTCGTGAGACCTTGAAAGAGTGTAATAGAGTTTCTACACTGTAAAGTCGAAGACGTGAGATTGTAAAAACTCTTTTGATTCATAGAGAAATCCAGCCAGTGGGCTGTCAGTGCGGGAGAGTGGACGTAGGCTTGATCTAAGCCGAACCACTATAAACCTTGTGTTTCTATTTTCTTTCCCTGAACTTCTTACTTTAATTCGTAACTTTATATAACTGCTTGTTGTCGTTTACATCTTCAGTCTATTATATTCTAAAGATGATTTGATTTACTAAGTCTTGCGATAATTTCTTTTAACACCTATCTACCCCCCTCTAGGTATTATTACTAGCCCTTTCAGAGTGTTATGCAGAAGCAATAGAAGATAAATACAAAAACAAATGGTTTAATATCATGTAGGATGAAATGCAGTCATTTTATGATTATCGTACTTTTCAATTGGTGAAGTTCCCTAAAGGCAAAAGAGTTTTGAAGAACAAGTGGGTATACATGTTGAAGTAAAAAGAACATACTTCACAACCACCGTATAAAGTTAGATTAGTTGTTAAGGGTTCGGTTAGAGAAAAACTAATTTTGATGATATATTTTCTTCGGTAGTGAAAATATCTTCTATTCATATGGTACTAGGCTTGACAGCTAGCCTAGACTTGAAAATTGAACAAATGGCTATCAACATAGTATTCCTACATGGTGATTTAGAGGAAGAGATATATATGGAACAACTAGAGGGTTTCAAAGTGAAAGGGAAAAAGAACTACGTGTGCAAATTGAAGAAGAGTCTCTATGGCTTAAAGCAAGCATCAAGATAGTGGTAAAAAAAGTTTATATCAGTTATGATGGAACAAGGCAATAAGAAGACTTCGTCAGATAATTGTGTTTGTCCAAAAATTTTCTGATGATGACTTTAATAGTCTCTTGCTTTATGTTGATGATATGCTGATTGTTGGCAGGAATGTTTCATGAATTGAGTTGTTGAAGAAATAGTTGAGCATGTCTTTTGCGATGAAAGACTTGAGTCAGACAAAACAGATTCTTGGCATTAGAATTACTCGAGATAGAGATGCTAATAAATTGTTCTTATCATAAGAAAAATAAATTGAGAAGATTCTTCAAAAATTTTACATGGACAAGGCTAAAATAGTTAGTACTCATCTTGTTGCCCACTTTAAATTAAATATGAAGCAAAGTCCTACGATTGATAACGAGAAGAAAGATATGGAAAGTATTTTATATGCTTTAGCTGTAAGAAGTTTGATGTATACAAAGGTATATACACGTCCAAACTTGACATATGTAGTTGGCGTTATTAGTTATTATTTGTCAAATCCATGTGGAGAGCACTAGAATGGAGTAAAGTGGATCATGATGGGGAACTTCCAATTTGAAACTTAGTTTCGGGATTGAGAAACTTGAATTAATTAGATATATAGATTTCGACTTGTCAAGAGATATTGATACTCATAAATTTACTTCCAGTTATTTAATTTCTTTTGATGGTGGGGCTATACCATGGAAGTCAAAATTGCAGGAGTGTGTTGCACTTTCTACAATCGAAATTGAATTTATTGCAGTGGCTGAAGCTAGTAAAGAGATGTTATGGCTAAAGGGGTTATTGGAAGGACTCAGGTTCAAGCAAAGAGGTATGTGTTATTTTGTGACAATCAAAGCGCAAATCATCTTGATAAGAATTCATCTTTTCATTCTAGATCGAAACACATTGATGTTAGATATCATTTGATAAGTGATATTCTAGATGAGAAGTTATTGGAACTTGAGAAAATTCATACAAACCATAATGGCTCTGATATGATAACGAAGACTACCAAGGGAGAAGCTTGAACATTATCGATTGATAGCAGGGATGGTGAATCCCTCCACATCGTCGTGAGGGAGAGATTTATTAGTGGGGTTCACTCTCATGTGGAGAAATCCCAATGAATTGGAAGTTCAAAAGGGTTTAAGCCTATATGATAAGTCATATAGAGAAATATGGTTTATCATTATCTTTTATGTGGTAACCACAAAGAAGTTAGTTAAGACACAGTAACAAGAGAGAAAGAGAAAGTAGAAAATCTGGGGTTAGGAAAGAGTATGATTTACATCAAGCTGGCATCGGAGGTTGATTTGTGGTCCGATTACGCTGGAATTTTGTCAACATGTTCGTGGCACATTCTTATCAAATCTAAACGGTTTAATTTTTGTTTGAAGCTCCCTACATCAAATTTTTCGTGGGTCGATCAAAACTTGTGTTTTTTGTCAAGTTTATCTTTGATCTGCAATTTATGAGTGTTGCCAATAATGATGTTCTTGAGATCTTTGCTGCTATGTTCCTCTAGTATTTACTAGAGAAGAACATTGTTCACCAATTGAAAGTGAAGATTTTTGAGTGGAATCTAGTCTCGTTGTTTTTTGACCTCCTCACACCAAGGAGGTTTTCCACATAAAAAAAATTGCGTTGTGGTTGCATGTTTGATATTTATTTTGCTTTATTATAATGGTTCCTATTAGGTTTTCACAAGGGGCGGATTATTTTATTCCGTTGCGTTAATATGATATTATCCAAGTTGTTACTATTCTCCCATCACCTAATGCATGCATATTTTGTAAATTGTGAAAACGGTACCCCAAGATCTTCTCCATAACTATAATTTAGAACATAGTAATAAAGAGAAAAAAATTGTGCACCTGATTTAGGATTCGTCATTTTTTATGCGAAATAACGATGATCTAGAAATCAATGATTCTCCCAAATTGCCTAGAACTTGAAATGGAAAGACAATATTAAATATTTTCATATAGTTCATGAACTAAATTGAATACATTCAAAAAATCCAAAGACCGCATTAAACGGATTAAAAGGTCAAAGATCATATTACATATTGAGATAAAGTTTAAATATTAAATAAATAAAAAGTTCACGACTATAAAATTTAGAAATTATCTATGTCATTATTGCATTTCCCATCGATGGGTTGTTTCATGTGAATCTATTCTTTCTTTTTTAAAAATCGTGTAATGTCATGTCATATCCCATCAATAAAATGTGAGGCTTTGCCTCACTTCCTTACCATTGACGCGCCTTCAACGCTGCCATGATGGTTGCTATTTGCTTCTAATTATTGTCCCACTTTCAAATTGTTGTGCCCTGAAAATGGTCGCTATTTTTCATTATTAACGGGCCTTTTTTCTTTTGGTAAATATTAACAGGCCTTTGGTTGATTAAATAATTTCATTGAATGCTATTTCTGTTACATAAGTTGATTTCAGGCGTACGCCCATGTTTCATATGATGAGTCGGTGCAAATTCAAGGGAAAAATTTTAGATGGCTCTCGCTCTATTAGTTTATAACCACATTTTCTACCTTTTGATAACTTGTGCAGTTCTTCCTTGAACAATGTGAATGAATCATATGAGTGTCTCCCTATGCTCCTCCTTTGACATTAGATCAACATTAAATTTTATTTGAAATAGCATTGAACTAAGACGAAAGAATGGCACTAATGCATGTGTCATGGTTCGTAAATCCTTCCATACTCATGACACTTGTGAGTGGAGCTTGGAGTTATTGAGTGAAGTGAAGAGTGAGTGATACATATGGGATGAACACAACTAGTCCGTAAGAGTAGCATCAGGACGGTTGGTGCTAGGAGTTGAGGATAAAAAGATTATATTACTTAGGAGCTCTAAAGGCATGGTTGGCCTCTTATGCACAAACTGGTTGGGAGCTAATGCTGCTTTCCTGATGAGTTCATGGTAGGTTGAAACCAGTTGTTGTCTTGAAATGATCTGTATATCTTGCTCGAGGGACTGGATGCTTGAGATAAACTGGGTGTGGTATGATCTCTTATAAGGAAACTATTCGCTGTATTGTTCTTTGGAACAAAAATTAAATGAAGGCTGGGCTAGTGAATTCCGCTTGCTAGGCGTCGCACTAGTTATTTCGCGACCAAGGAACTGCTGACCCATGACAGATGGGATCAGAGCAAGATCCCTCTAGTAAGTGGGTTGAGTTAGAGAAAATCTATGGTCTACCCGGTCCTATGAGAACAAAAGATGAATCGCCTTGGGCAAAACATGCTCGGACAAAGTGTGACCCTCGACTAGCTTCCTAGATGACAATGGAGACACAAGAAAGATCCGGTTCCTCATTGAACAGGGATAACGTTTTTGGATTTATTGACAAATCTAAAGAAGAGGTCTATTGCCATGTTTTCGACGAGGAAAGAATCTCCATTTGTCTACCATGTTTTCAACAATGGAGGTAAAAATGGCACTGCCAAAAGATGCAGTTTGCAAAAAATGCCACATTTGCCAAGGAAAGCGAAACTGATCAAAAAAGGCCTGAACAGCTGAGATCAAAAGAGGCTACCAATGAATCAACTTGTTTTATTGGGTGAGCATGGCCATTTGATGTACGACCCAAAAGTGGTGCATCAATGGTTACGGAACGCAAGGAAGCGAGAGAACAGCCTGTAATGAGGGCATTGAGAAATTGAGTGGGGGAGAATGTCATGAACCGTGAATCCTTCCGTACTCATGACACTTGTGAGTGGAACTTGGAGTTATCAAGTGAAGAGTGAGTGATACAAGGAGGATAAACACAACTAGTCCGTAATAGTAGCGTCGGGATGGTTGGTGCTAGGAGTTCTGGGATAGAAAGATTATATTACTTAAGAGCTTTAAAAAAGGGATTGGCCTCTTGTGCACAAATTGGTCGAGAGCTAATGCCGTTTTCATGATGAGGCCATGGTAAGTCAAAACCAGTTGTTGTGCTGAATTGATTTGTATAGCTTGCTTGAGGAATTGGATGCCTAAGCTAAGTTGGGCATGATATGATCTCGTATAAGGAAACTATTCACCGTAATGTTCTCTAGAAAAGTAATTAAACAAAGGCTGGCTTAGTGAATTCCGCTTACTAGGCGCCGCACAGGTTATTTCACACAAGGAACTACCGACCCATGATACATGCATATTCGAATCATGCATTAAGCTCCCAAATATGATGTTATGCATGAATTTAGAAAGATGGCCGGCTCAAACTCAATCAAAGAGAACCATGTATGCAAGAGAGTATGGTAAACTTGCATGGACCTCATGAAGGTAGCCGAAACCCTAAGCACCTAATTTCGTCCACCCTCCCCTATGTTCGGATATGTATGGTCTTGGACACAATACACACCTTTTTTCGAGTGTTTCAAGCTTGGATATGCCAGATAAAATGCCTTGATCAGGTGAGCATGGTTGTAAGGTATGCATGGTAGGTTATATGGGAACCCGTTCTAACAGATAGGTTCCAAATGAAACCTAGATGAAATCTGGAAGTGCTTACCCCTATTTACAGATATCCTTTTGCTACTTAAACCTAAATTGATTTGCTAAAGCCAAAGCAGAGCTATGGACTATCAACAATTGGACATAGCAATCGAGTCCTCATTTGCTTGTGGCACACTAAAATGTCTAATTGGTTAACTTCATCTTTTTTTCAAGTCAAAATTAGAAGGGGAAAGAAAACAAACAAATGAAAAATTAGGCTTAACTAAAAATGAAATAAAAAAAGAAATTGGTCTATTCCTAAGTAAATCTTGGAATCTATGGTAGGGTGTGTTCCAAATTGTAGGGTGTGCAAGGTGGGTTCCAGCTTTCACAAAAGAATGAACCTATTCAAACGGGTATGTTTCAAGTTTCAGGTGGAATTTGGAAGAAATCTGAAACCGCTCATCTTAAATTCTCGTGTGAAAATTCCGCCTTTGGAAGCAAAGTGTTACCCTTACCAGCCTCGGTCGAAATTAACCACTCAAATTCAGCCATGCCATCTCGGAAACTTCAATTTTGGCGGTCTCTATTGCTCACTTACGGCCATGACTAAAGGCCCATAGGTCGGACTCAGCAAAAGATGATTTTTCCATAAGTATTATACGCACGAGTAAATAAATCCACTTTGATGTCGGGACAAAATTGAAGAAGTTATGGGTTGACGAAGATCTCCCAATGCATGCCTCACCTTGAGTGGAGATGGATTGACGTGAATCTCTATACTACACTAAATTTATTGTTTTTGATGAATGAATTTCACGGCTGCACATTGCCCGATCAAATTACACACTCCTCACCCTACTTAACGCAAAATCTGCACTGCATCCCGCCATAAAATTGTTGATCCCTGTTTTTTTTCTCCATATGCGTTAAGTATTGATCCATATAATTTGTTCTTTGATTCAACCAGCGAAATATAAGCTTTTACATTAATATTGTCATGTATCCATGGTGAATCTACATTAAAAGGCATGGAATTAGTTGAAAGTAAGCAGCTTCGACTCTGCCAAGCTGGTTGAAAGTACGCTGGCTACAAATTACTGGCAGAGACATTTGTACCATCTCCTAATCTTATTGTGGTTTTGGGTCTCTTTCACTTAAAAAATTAGCTCAAAGAATGAGACTTTTTCTTACACTCACAAACCGGCACTAGCGCATTTCACAACTAATGTGGGACGGTCTTAATAATCTCTCCCTTACATAGCCCATTTCACAAGTGATGTGGGACAATCTTAACGTTAGAATTTTTAAATAATAAACAACGCATTCGTTTAATAGCTTAAATTTTTAAAATAGTTGGTGATTGTCCCACAAATCCATAACTAGTCAATCCCACAAAATTTCAGATTGAACATGTGACATCCTGTATTGTCAATCCTGTTTTCAATTGAATAAATCGGACCTTTCATCGACGAACCTATAGTGCTATTCTCATATCCGATCACTCGTGAGATAACTAGACTATCTGGGGAAGTCGTTAAGAGATTATAATGCAATGGACTTGAGAATTCGACTAGAAATCGACTCCTTGACCGTGCTAGTTTGCAAGGGTCATTACAGCATTGTCAAAATCGATCAAAGATCAGGGATAGGTCGATTCGACTGAGATATGTAATCAAAGTGTGGGTGATTCCACCTAATTGCAAAATTCTCATTGATCGACGGTAGATCGATATTACGTCGTTTTGGGTACCCTATGCCCGTAATTGAAATCTAGAGATTTTCACGACCACCGAGAGTTGCCGATGTGTCGAAGAGATACATTGTGGCTCGAAGAAAATTGACCATGGGTTATTTGCACTAAAAAATTCTAAAAGCTACCCGGTAGCCTAGGTCACGCTAAAATCGCGTCGGATTGAAATTAACTGCGAATTTGAACCCGATTTCAGAAATTGAAAGTTTTGTCATGTCACAAATCATTTTAGGAACGTCGTCTCGCCTTTTGAAGATTTTTATGCAAACCGAGACTTTTTGGGAAAAAGTCAAGGTACGATCATTTTGTCCAGAAAAATTGAGAGGACCATTTTTTATTGTGAAATTAGGATATAAGTGGGTTCAATTGGCGAGGAAAATGCCAATTTGATTAAGGGTATGATGGTTGGATTTTTGGAGGTCAAATGAGGTTGATTCAAGAGCCATTCAAGTCCAAATTGAACCAACCTCCACCAAAATTCGTAGCAACCCTTTAGGCCCAACAATTGGACCACTTCAAGCTTCTAGATAAGGGCATTTTTGGCTGAAAATGGGCCGTGGAAGACAGCACACATGGTGGACTAGTCAAGGGAACCAAGAAGATGAGATTGAAGGAGTTGATGGAATTTGAGGGGAAAATGTGTGAAATTCGTAGCCCCCCACCACCCACAACATTTGGACCCTTTCAAGCCATCTAGAAGGGGCCTTGATGGCTGATTTTCAGCCAAGGAACACAGCTGGTGGAGGGGAATGGTCAAGGGGACAAAGAGATGGGCTTGGAAGCTTGGTAGGCCCCTTGGTCCCCTCATCTCCTCCCTCTCTCCCTCAACCAGCAGCTTTCTTCATTATTGAGGCTTAGAGAAAGCTTGGAAAACCAGAGGAGTTAGCCAGCAAGTCACCAAAGCTCCTCCTTGCCCGCACGCCCACTGGAATGCCGTCACAAGCTAGCCGAAGCCAGCCGTTGGTTTGCTCGCCCTCGCACGCTGGTCCGCTCATCCAGTGCCTGTGTGCCGCCGTACCAACAAGCTCTAGTCGCCGTCCAGCCGTGCCACCACCATTGTATGATGCCAGACCTCCACCGGAGCCCCGCCTCGCCTCTCCTCACCCGCCTGGCCTTTTTCAGCCTTTTCCAACCGTTAGAGTTGCCCGAGCAGTCCCTTGACTAGCAAGAACAGAAGCCGAAGAACCAGCAAGCCGTGACGCTTCGTGGAGCATTTCCGAGCCCTTCCGGACCTCGCTTAGTGTAGCCGTGGGCTAGTTTATCGCTTACCTTCGCATCCTCGTCGCGGTGAACTCATCGGTGTGCAAATCCGATGAGTTTGCTCACTAACCCTTACTTAGTAGGTTAATTATGTTTAAGGGTTGTTTAGATTAGCTTAAGTATGGATTAGTGATAAGCTAGAATGGTTAGATTAGTCGTAGAATTGATTAGTGTAACTTAATTAGTGAGATTTGTACAATTGATGATGGATTAGTCGAATCCAGTGGAAATTCTACAATTTGGAGTTCTGGACCCTCGCCATTTGCTATTTTTGTAGATCGAAATGGACTGCGAATTTGAGGTTGATGTCTCTTGAGAAATATTTTAGACATCCTCAACTACAACATATTTTTTTCTCAAGATTTATAGGGATCTAAAAGAAGGAGATATCAGCTCTGTCATTTTCAAACATAACCTTAGTTTTTGCTGGAACTGGTGATCTTTTAGGATTCTAGGGGTTTTTATCAACTCTTAGGGTTTGAATTTCAAAATTATTTCTTCAAAAAAGTCGTTTTTCACATCTTCTAGTTTAACATACTCAAATTTCGGATCAAATGGACATGTTTTGGACCTCAAACCAAAATGATTTCGGAAAACAGACTTTCTGGAAAACAGACCCAGTTTTTGGTGCTGGATTGAGCGATTTACTAGGCCGAATCTAGAAGGATCTGGGTGAAGGTGTCTGCATGAAAAATGTTCGTTTATGTGTCCTCTATAATTTACTCGAAGTTGAGAATTTTCTGAGTTTGTTTAGGCAGGTTTCTGGATTTAAATTTAGAGACGCATGAGTGGGCCTATTCTGCCAGTTAGGGCCGGTTATGATTTTGTAATGGTTCTTGAGGCTTTGCTTGCTGGAAATTGCACATTTGGTGCTGTGGTTACTCTATGTTATGCCTGGAGGATTATGCATGACGAGGCGCGAATGGTTATGCCATGGTCGTGGTGTTATTGGTGCAATGTTTGTCAATTTGTGCATAATTAATGATATATGGTTGGTTTGTGACATGCCTAGAGCTTAGGCTTGATAATCGTGTGCTGGTTAAGAGAATTCGTCATCCGCTATGTGTCGGGTGAACGATGCTTTCAGATAGAAAGTCGTCTTGAGGTAGACGTTGTCATGCTCGATGGGGCGAGGCGACACTTGGCTATGTGATGGATAAATCCGCTATGTGACGAATAGATCCACTGTATGTTAGATAGATCTGCTATGTGATGAATAGATCTGTTATGTGATGGATAAATCCACTATGTGACGGATAGATTCGCTGTATGTCAGTTAAATCCGCTATGTGACGGATAATTCCGCTGTATGTCAGTTGGATCCGCCGTGTAACGGTTAGGTCGTGCTTGTGTGACCGTAATTACTTGAAATGCATGATCGACTGAGGTGGGGTGATTGGTGGAGATGTGATTTGAGACATTCCAAATTGAGTGTGAGTTACAATGTCTTCGGCCATAGATAAATAATCATGTGAAAATGTGGGTTAAGTTGAGAAAGCCACCTGATAGAGGTAGCACCCATTGGGGCCGTAATTTACCACCTTAGCTAGGCTGTGCCCATGAGTGGCCGCGATTATAATTGAGACGAGTATTTGATGTGATTGGAGTTGGTAGCCATTACAAATTGGCTTGATTTATAAATAGTCTGGATAACATGAAATCGACTAGTTCGATTAACCGTTTTTGATCGGCTTGATGATTTGATTGAATAAAATGATCTGGTGAATATATAAATTGTGCTGACTTGCAAGAAGGAACTGAGGCCAAGGTAAGCCTCCGTGATAGTATGATTGTGTGATTAAGACGTCTTAGGCGTATTACTCTCCTAATCGGGATTTAGCGAGTGGACTCGTTGAGATTTATATCTCACCCCGTCGTGGGCTTCATTTTTCGGGACTGTAAGGTGGAAGACCTTGAGCAGAGTTGAGGAGATCTGAAGTGTAGGTTAGATAGAACAGTTCCTTTTGAGAGTTGGACTTTTGAAGTTTTGTGTTGGTAGACTTTTGTATATGACTCAATTGGTTTATATTAGCATGTTTTGTTTTTGAATCTGATGTCCTGCTTTTCTATTCCGAGATGGTTACTGTCAGGGGATTTGTTATTCGCTTCCACATGTGCAATAAAATGAAAGGGTCGGCGATTCGTCTTGGGAAGTCGCACAATTTTATCGACCACTGAGGGATGAGCACACGCTTGAGGATCGGGGCGTGACAGAACAAACAACAATAACTTGTAATTCTTCCGTGTGATTGTTGAGTTCAGACTTGTTGGCAACCTAAGCTTCGATACCACTATAGGTATTTGTGGTGAAGATGAGCAACAATAAATAGGGGTGGCAGGCTCTAATGAACCTAAACCTTGCTCTACCAGATGGAAGCTCAAGGGACACATCAAGAATTTGGAGGAGAAGCGGAAGGAGCAATGGATAGACACTCTAGTTGGTACATCTGTGTTGATACCTAAATTTTTGTGACCCGTTTAATTATTTAGAAAATTGGGGGTTAATTTTATCCCAAAAAAAATATTAATTGCATAGCATATAGATGTAGGTGCATTTATTTTTAATTTACATGTTTTGCATTTATTTATTGGACTAGGGGTGGATGGGTCGGATTAATTGTTTTTGAGTTTTAAATTAACAGGCCAGACTAAGCCCATAGAACAATAAAATCGGCCTGAGCCCGTTTCTTTTTAATGACAAAAATTATTTAAATAGAGATTTAATGTGATATTACGGTGGTTTTTGGAATCGGGTTGCAATCTTATCTTTAGTCTTTAGGTGATAAAATCGTTTGGGATATTCGGGAGATAAGGAAAATAAAAAGATTTTTGTGATTGGGGGATCATAAATAATCTTTGCGTATATTAAAAAAGGATACGAAATATCCTCCGAATATCACATTTCTTTTTGCCTATAAAAGGTGCGCACAAAGGTCGAGGTAAGGGGGGGCTTCTTTTCGGTTTTGGGGGAGTATTTTCAAAAAAAAGAAAAGAAGGAAGAGGAGTTGCCAACCGTGGGTCTTATCTCGTTTTAGGAGGGGAAATCAAAAAGAAAAGAACACAAAAAGCAAAAAGCAAAAAAGAAGAAAAGGGGGCAGAGGGGACGACTGTTCATCGTCTCCCTCGCCGCTCACCCCCCTTTTGTAGCGTCCGTCCGTGAACACCGTGGTGCCGCCTGCAACCCGTCGCCACAACCCACCGGCCTTCGCCCAAGCACCGGCGGCACCGCCCTCCACCAGTAGCCGCGAAGTCACTGAGCCACCAACGACCGCTCCTGTTTTGCCGCCGTTCCGCCATTGCTCACTGATTGGTCCTTGTCCTCTGGTGTGTCCGTGCGCACCGCACGCCGATTCGTTCAGCCCGATTGACGGCGGCTCCTCGTCAAAGCCGCCCTGTTGTCGAAATCAAACCCAAGCTAGGCTCGTTGAACTGATTCCGCCTCGCTTCACCCTCCTGCGTTTCCAGATCTGCACCCACCGGACGCCAAGCCGACACCCCTGCAACGCCACTGTTCGCGAAGCCACCGTTGATCCGCCTCGGTCAGTTGACGCCGTAACCTGTTTGCCCCCGTCGCTCCGTCCGACACCTGCGAAGCCTCCCCTGCTCGACACCGGAGCCTTGCTGCTCCCGATCCGCCCCGACTCCTGCGTGTCGCTTGGACCTCCGCCTCAGCGGCTTGCCTCCGTAGCGCCTCTGCCCACTGAAGCTCCAAATCGACCGCACCAGCCCTGTCCAAAGCCCGACGCCGCCTCTGCTAGCCCCACTTCCGCACAGCTCTCTACTCCGCACCTCTGCTCAAGCCCGAACCAGTCAGCGATTTTTCTTCCCTGCAGCTCCGAATTGCCGAACCTTGCCGGAGCTCTGCACCTCAACAACCTCCAATTGACGGTGACGCCACCGCTGCGGCGCCGCCCCCTCACTAGAGCCGGTGACCAGCTGCACGAGCACAAGCCGTGCTTGGGAAGAAAAAGAAGAAAGGAAAAAAAACAAAAAAAAAAAAAAAAAGAAATTAGGTAGTTTTATTTTCTTTTTCTATTTACTTTATTTTATTTATTTCCTTTAAGTTTAGTTGTTATTGTGTAAATTTGAAGTGATCTTCATTTCATGAATTTTGTAGGCAATATCCACGGGGTTTTCCCTAAGATTATTGTAATTATTAATTTGACCCGTAAGATGTCGAGTCATTTTTTTAATTGTATTAACTCTTGGGATTTGTTGATAGTATTTTAATTGATGAATCAATATGATTATTGTCATGATGTTTAGGGTTAGATAATCGTTAATTTGATCTGTGAGACAACAGGTTATTTTTTCGATTATTTTAATCATTTATTTGTTGAATATCTTGATTGGTTAGATTTAATGTTTAGTTGATAATTGCTTGTTTTGGGAAATCATTAAAAAAATCCAAAAAATATTTGAATTAGGATTTAGTTTGTTTTGGAATATTTTTTGTTATCTTGCATATCTAGAATATGGATTTTATTTCGAATTCAGAAAAAATAAAAAAAAAAAAAAAAGTGCATTCATTTAGGTTGTTAGTTTTTTTATTTGAATTGCATGTTTAATTATGTGTTAGTTTTAATTTTGAATTTCATAAAGAAAAACAAAAAAATCATCGTGCATATTAGGTTAGAATTGCATGTTTCATTTTAAATTTAGATCATCTTTTTAGATAGATTGCATATTAGATTAAGATAATGTCTTAGTTTAAATTATGATTTAATATGACTTAATCCTTAGTTTAAATTAGATAGAATTTTAATCTAGCTAGATCATTTTTGCATTTTTCTTAAATTTCGAATTTCATGAAAAAATACAAAATTTGTCTTTGCATAAATTAGTTTCAATTTTTAAGATAGATTGCATTTTTAAAAAATAGAAATATCAAATGCACGTCATTTAGTTTTTATTAGGTTCATTTAATTAGAACTTCCTCGTCATTAGACTAGGTCATTTAATAAATGTCACGTGTTATATAGCTCGCATATGAAATTGCGTGATACATGTCATTTTAGTTGAAATAATTTTGTGTGTCATTGCATCGCATTACATGTTATTAGAATTAGGTCATTTAGATTGCATTTAATTATTGCATTTCTTCATGTCATATAGTTTAGGTTGTGTCGCCATGTCATATTAGATTATTAGCATGCATCGCATGACTTTCATTAAATAAAGTGAAAACAAAAATTAAAGTAATTGCGTGTTAATTAGAAATCATATCTAGGATTATCGATGTGAATTCTGATCTAACATTGCAGATGCTTTCGTTGCTATGAGGTAAGTTTTACATTATTTAATTACTTTCTTGAGTGTTAAATTGGTGGTATGCGCACCCGCATGATCGCCTCACACGTTAGGAAAGTGAATTAAAATCAAATAAAGCTGCATGCAAAACATTTTTTTGAAAATTAAAAAGAAATGGTACCGAAAGGGCACTAGGATAGTCTAGTGTAACCAAGTCCCCGTACCCAAAATCTCTGGTTCGTAGGGGTAAGATAATTCTCCCATTATTTTACTTAGGTGTCTAATCAACCTACCCTAAACCGATTAGTGGCAACTCCTAGATAATAATCTTTTGCATGTTAAAACTTTAAGTCGCGATTTGGTATGGGCTTGGGAGAGTCTGAGCTAAGCTTAAAGACTTAGTAGTCCATTAACCTAGTTTTAGGTGGTGCACCCGAAAAATTAGGTTGCGACAATCTGTGATGACTTTGAAGAATTTTGGCATAAGATTTTCCTCTTTGAAGTAAATGAGCATTTGAAGTCAGGACTCGTTGTTAAAGCCTAAAGATACAATCTATTATGCAGCAATGCAGCCAAGGATTCCAAATGTCCACTGTCGACAAGAGGAAGGACAACGAAAGCTGTTATCAAGTGAACTGATTGAGCTGTGATAAGTTTCTATCCTTGATAGTGGTTGGTGGATCAAATTTCTCTCCTGAATATATCGTCTGGTTTTTTTGATCTAGTTCTCCTTGTGTATTGTTGGATTATATCCAGGGACAGAAACGAAGAAGCCTGGTCTTCAGAGCCGAAGGCTCATGGAATGCAAAAGTATCATGGGTGATAATTACCCCGCGACATTTCAATGGCATGGCATGACCAACAAAAGAGTCGACCGTCTATAAATTAGTCCCTGTGTCCTCTCATTTTTTACCATTAATCAATCCTCACTCGAAAATCACTTCCAAAAGCTCTTATTCTCTCAAACCGTTTGTTGATGTTATTCATTTCCTTTCTCCTTATAAAATTGTGACGCGTTCTAAGTATCACAATGAAGAATAAAAACTATTACAATTACCGTGTTCAATCATCCCAACTCTATTCGGACTTCATCATCCAATTGACGCAGGACTTCTTCCGTAAGTTTTGCGATAACAATGGATATATGTTGGCACCAACCCGCAACATCCAGAACTCGATGATGATGAGACACGATGAGATGACGATTGAAAGGAATTGCAAGGGGCAAATGCTAGATGCTAGTCCTCAACAAGACTTCCTTGGATGATACCTGTTATATTTCTATGGTACGTCCATGATGGGGTGCAATTAAGACGCATCGTTTCGTCTTGATGTGACATAATGGAGAGACACCTTTTGCAAGGGTGTGAAAGAAGTTATATAAATAACTTTTGGATATAACCGTCAGAATGGTTGGCAGAAAGAACATTCTAAAAAATTATTCTTTCTTCTTCTTCTCTCACCATCAAAGAATAAAGGCAATTCCATTACTGCTTTGAGAAGACAATCAACATTAACGTTATGGAATGTGAATACTTTCTTTGTGATTATATTCAGACCATCATAAAGTCGTATCATCCATCGTTCGCTCATGATTCAATGTACGATCCTGGGTAATTTGTTTGTTGCACATCAAAGAGGTTAGTTGTTTCTTCCGTTGATTTTCTTCCAACATTGGTATCAAAGCTTATGTTATAATCTCTAATTTTTCCGTCAAATTTTCTTGCTTATCGTTCGATACGGGGATCAAGAGGGTGGAACTTCACATCATTTGGATGTTCAGTGCTTGGAAATTGCAACATGAATCATTGAAAACGAACTGAAGTGAACAACGAATTTGAAAGTTACGGACGCCCGTACGATTATGGCCATTTTTTGGAATATTTTTTCAGCCAAAATCAATTTTTTAATATATGGGGTGAAAGTACTCGACAAGATGAGCAGAACGACGAGTTGAACACCGTTGGATCATACTGGACGCACCCACACGCGTGGCCAAAAGCCACTGCACGTGGGCGCCATGCGTCCCACGTGCACATCGGCGAACTGATATGTGTTGACGTATCAATGACATTAGCAAATGGTCAATAACTTCTTGCTGACATCATCGATGGTGTTACCCACCAGCCGTTCGTCGTTCGATAATTGTCCGGTGACCCGACCTAATCTTCGACCTGACCATCGACTCGACTTAGTTAACTGGTTTGGCGGTCAAACTAGTTGGACCAGTCACCGGTTGGACCAGTCGAACTAGCCAGGAGCCTATTAGCTCGCTGGCACGTGCACCACACATGCTATGCACAAAGGCAGCATGTGTGGGCATGTGCGGACTCCGATCGAAGCATGACTGGTGGCATTTGGTTCATATGGATATGCTATACATTGTGATATATTTATTTGACATGTTTAAGGCTTTTAAATGTCTAATAATGCATACGAAACCCTAAATATATAAGTTCATTGTTTATTCCTTCTAACTTGTATTTCCCTATGGTTTTGGAAATACAGAAGCTAGCCTATATGAAAATGACCACATATAAGTTGTATAGAGCATGGTTCAATGATAGTATGTACATGGTTTAACATGCTTGCAATTTCTTGGTTTCGAGCAAACTCGAACGATAGTTGGAGATTCTTGATCTTTTCATTATGTCTTGAATTCTACTTTCGATTATAATTGCAGCATGATTGTTTTGTACGTTGGTTTACATCATGCTATGCTTTTTGATATTAATAGAAAAATGTGAAAATTACATGATGTCATATAATTATTTTTTCTAATAGGAGTTCGTAGGTTGGTAGAATTTGAATGAATTATTACCTAGAACTTGAAATTTACGCAAATTAAACTAGTTAAAGATAGTAAAATAGTAGTACATAAAAGCTGATTAGAAACATAGTGAACTTTCATTTCCGTGTCTTTTGTTCAATTATCATTAATTTAGTTCATCTTTGTTGCAAATTAAATATGTGTGTTACTTCGGAAAATGTGCTAGCATTGATTCTGCGTTTATTATGTCAATGTGTAATAGCAATTGATTATGGTTTCAGCATCTAAGACTATTGTGGCTGCGCCAATAAGGATAAGAAGCTAAACGGTAACATTATGATAGTAGGCATCAAAAGATTCAGTACATCCTTGAGGAGTAAGAGGTTTTAGAGACTCTCAATCACACCATGGATGAACCTGAACATGGAACCTTAGCTCAGCATAAAAGAGATGAAGAACCTTATCAAGTTTGAAAAAAGAAGAATAGAATTACTCGCATCACATTGCTGAGTTGTAAATAAGATGATCTCATGTGTAAATTTGAAGATTATGATAAAGCTCAAGCATTGTGGAATCTCATGAAAGATAAGTTTGGGGGTATGTCTGCCACTAAGTTGAAGAGGCTCACCATCAAACTTGACACATATTGAAAGTGCCCAAATTTAACGATAAGGCAACATTTTCGGGAGATGTCAAACATAATTTGTAAGTTGAAGTCGAGAAGTCATATCCTTACTGATGAACAATAGGTTCAGACTATTATGAGGTCTTTTATTGACAGTTGGGAGCATATGAAAATCAATATGAAGCACAATGAGAATATTGTCACTTTTGATGATATAGCACGTCATTTGGAATTAGAGGATGAGCGCCTAGAGGCCACACGATCCTCTACCCATACTTGTGTTTCTGAATCAGGTTCACGCAAAGTTTCGAGCTTCAAGCGCAAAGGGAACCACAAATTCAACAATAAAGGGAATGAGACTAATCAGGCACTTAAGAGAGCTAAGAACCTTTGACGCAATAAGCATGGTGGGAAGAAGAATAAGACCAAGATGAAGTGCTACAATTGTGACAAATTGGGTCACTTGTGAATGCACTGAGCCAAAAGAGGTATTCCATGACTCTATTACTTTAAGTAATGCTTTTGTTTCTAGCACTGTAATGCTTACCGAGTCTTATCCAATGTTGACTGTAGACTCAAGAGTAATAGACCACGTAGCTAGAGACTAAGGAGCATTTATGGAGTATCGTCGAACACAACCTGGAAGAATATGGATATATGTAGCGAATAACTCAAGAGTCGAAGTGAAAGGTATATGCATATGTAAATTAATTTTATGTGGTGGCAAAACCTATTCTTATATGATATCCTCTATACTCAAGATATTTGATGAAACTTGGTCTCTGTAATTGTTCTTTTAAGTTTATGTTATATATTGAATTTCTATTGTAATTGTATTGACATTTTATTTGGAACAATTTATTACAGTTCTGGTCATGTATTGAATGGTTTTATGTTGTTAGATATTGACTATAATGTGTATAATGTTAATGTTGATTATTGTTTTTCTTTAATTGCATCTTCTAGTAATATTAAGATTGATGCAACTACTTGGCATGCTAGACTGGGTTACATTAGGTTACAAAAAATGCAAAGGTTAGTTAGAGAATGTCTTTTAGGGTCACTCGTAAATGTTGATTTACCCGTATGTGAATATTATTTAGCGGGAAAAATAACTAGAAAACCATTTGGTAAATGAACTAGAGCCGAACTTCCATTACAGCTCATACATTCTGATATTTATGGTTTATTGAATGTGAGGCCGAGACATGAAGCATCATATTTCATCACTTTTATAGATGACTTCATGCATTTCGGTTATGTTTTTCTGATCTCCTATAAGTCAAAAGCATTAGATTGCTTTAGACGATATATAGCATTAGTAAAGAATCAGTTGAGCAAAATAATAAAGGTATTGAAAACTGATTAGGGATGTGAGTATCTATCTAAAAAATTCAAGGTTTTTTGTGATGAAATTTTTTTTTAAGACAATTGACTATTTCCACTACTCTACAACAAAATGGGATTGTTGAGAGGAGGAGTAGAACCCTATTGGAAATGGTTTGGTATATGATGGCGTAGGCAAATCTATCTATCTCATATTGGGGAGATATGTTATTGATTGCGGACTATATACTTAATTGTGTGCCCTATAAGTTAGTCACTTCTACCCGTTATGAATTTTAGATTGGTAGGAAATCAAACTTAAGTAACTTACGACTTTGGGGGTGTGCAGCTTATGTTCATGATTTTTCCCATAAATATTGTAAATTAGGTCCTAAAGGGAAGAAATATATGTTTATGAGATATTTTGAATACTCCAAATGGTATGTGTTCATGGGTGAATAATCTAATGGAAATGTGACTGAAATGGAGTCACAAAATATTACATTTTTGGAGAACAATTTTCTTAGTAGATGTGAGACTAATAAGGACTTTCAATTATTTAAGATGGAAGATCCTGATAGCACATCCACTAATGTTGTTGAGAAAAATGAAGATTTAACTCAACATACAAGACTTACTGGGAGTGTTGCATCACCTGGCGAACTGAACTTAGAATAAGTTTAGTTATGTAAAAGAAATTGTAAAACTATTTTTCGTCATTGTTTTGAGATTAAAGAGGAAACATTTATGATTGCTCCACAAAACGATGCGATGCTGAAGACTTTCCAAGAGGCTCTCTCATCCTCTGACAAAGGCGAATGAAGAAAAGTTTTGTAAGATTAAATGGAGTCAATGAGGACAAACCACATCTAAGACTTGGTTGATCTGCTACTCAATCGTAAGACTATTGAAATAAATGAGTTTCAAGATTAAGCAAATGGTGGATAGATCCATTGAAAAGTATAAGGCTCGTCTTGTGACAGAAGGCTATACTTAACAAGATGGTATAGATTACAAGGAAACATTTTTATCAATTGTAATGTTTGCCTTTGTATGCCTTATCTTAGTTATTGTCGCACATTTGGACCTAGAATTATATCAAATAGATGTAAAGACAGTATTTTTCAATGGAGAACTAAATGAGGAAATCTATATGAAGCAATCAATAGATTTCATAGTTTAAGGTCAAGAGCGTAAAGTTTGCAAACTTCATTGCTTAATACATGGCCTCAAGCAATCATCTAGACAGTGATATTTTTGTTTTCATCGAGCCATAACGTCTTTTGGATTCATAATGATTGAAGAAGATCATGATGTATATGTCAAACAGTCTGAAGATAAATTTGTGATTTTATCATTTTATGTGAACGATATACTGTTGGTTGGGAATAACAAAGGTTTGGTTATCATAATAAAGAAATGGTTGTACTATAATTTTGAAATGAATGACATGAGAGAAACTGCTTATATATTATGAGTTAAGATCGAAAGAGATCGGTTAAGGAAACTCCTTGCTACGTCATAAGAGTTTTATATAATGAAGATTCTTTAGTATTTCAATATGTAGCATTGTAATCTCATTGATACCCCCCTCATGCAAGGCAAAGGCTTGAGTACTAATATGTATTCTAAGACTATAGAAGAAAAGAAAACAAAAATGGAAATTGTTCCTTACGTTAGTGCGGTCGGAAGTTTGATGTATGATGTGATGTATACTCGACCCAATGTATGTCATGCTATGAGATTGGTAAGCCGATATCAATCAAATCCTAGTCAAGCACACTGAAAAGTAGTGAAGAAGATCATAAGATACTTGAAAAGTATCATAGATTATCGACTTTGTTATCAAGAGAATGATTTACATTTATTAGGTTACTCAGATGTTGATTGGGGAGGAGACCTAAATAAGCGTAAATCAACTTCTAGATATACACTCTTGCTCAATCAATGTGCAATTTTTTGGAATAGCAAGAAACAGACATGCACAGTCTTATCTACGATAGATGTAGAATTTATCGTATGCTTTGTCACAGTGTAAGAAGCAGTATGACTAAAACATTTCTTGAAAAATTAAGCCATTATCATTAAGGTTCCAAGACTAGTGATAGTTTATTGTAATAGTTAAGCAGCCACTGCCTATGTGAAACATCCTAAGTATCATGGTATGATGAAGCACATTGACATAAAGAACAACTTCGTCATAGATATAATAGCATAGAAAAAAGTGATCCTACAATACATTTCAACCAATAGAATGGTTGCTGATCTATTTATAAAGGCTATTCCTAGAGACGTGTTCTTGATCCACGGGATATCTCTAGGGTTACGTAGAATATGATATGTAATATTATTGAGGATCATTAGTTTATGTATTTATGAACATATGTATTGTACTTGTTCATATTCAATGACTTGATATTTCATCAATAAGTATAAATTTATTATGAGACTAACACAGACACACATATATTGTTAAAATGTATGTCAGTAGCTAATGATTGGCTCACTTACTCGAATAATCACCTCAAGTGCTATAGTTAGCACGTTAAGATGAAACATTATGTACTATAAATGCCGAAAGAGCAAATTTAGTATATAAAATAATATGTCAACTTGATTGGAGTCAATATGATGTCTGTGATTTGTATATGATAAGACCGAACATGATAGTCTTACAATCATGTTTGCCTACAAGATGCCAAATGCGAGCAAGTACTTAATTAGGCGGTGTAGAAAGCGAACTAATATAATACTCGAGCTAAACATGAGTATGTGAGAAGCACGTGATTATGTTTAGGTTAAGATCCATATAGTGGATATGTTTGTTATATGACACACACTCTTATAAAAAAAGAAATCTACTATAGCATGTAATTCACACTACATGTACATTGTATAAGCAACAAGGGAAGGTGGGTGAATATCCCTATTTACTCATCATGTAAACTCTTGAGGTAATTTATAATTTACCTCATTTTATATACTATGTTACTTCTAACTATATTCTCGAAGTGAAAGATCAATATTGCTACTTTAGCATGTTACCGGTGATCATAAATAGATATGGTTTTATGGGACGTGTCGAGGAAAGCGGTTATTCTGAAATGGAGAGAGACATGAGTGCGAAAGAATATTATTGTTGTCTTACATCTATTACATGTATTTATCGATGGATCAATTATATTGCCTTTGGTGGTTTTTGATATAATTATAAGTACATGGTGTTATGAGAATAATCAAGTATAGCCTTTAAAAGATAGGTATACTTGGACTGATGTAACAAAATATATCTTGGATGCTATGAGACATCAATTGTTTATTTCCTTTTGGGGTTGTAGCCATTATGTCATCCCTAACAGGTGCATAATTTGAGCGATGGTCGCATAGCTTTCTTGCCAATATGAATTGTTTCTAAAGTAGTTGAATACTGAATGCCTTGTATTCCCGATAGAGCATTATCAAGCCCATCATTCTGAGTCGAAGATGTTATATTTCTATGGTATGTCCATGATGAGGTGCGATTAAGACGCACTGTTTCGTTTTGATGTGACATAATGAAGAGATACCTTTTGAAAGAGTGAGGGAAATTATATGAATAACTTCTAGAGATAACCATTAGAATGGTTGGCAAAAAGAACATTATGAAAATTTGTTCTTTCTTCTTCTCCTCTCTCCATCAATGAACAAAGGCAATTCCATTACCGTTTTGAGAAGATAGTTGGCCTTAACGTTGTAGAACGTGAATACTTTTGTCATGATTGTATTTGGATTATCGTGAAGTTGTATCGTCCATCATTCGCTTGTGATTCAACATACATTTCTGGGTAATTTGTTTGTTGTGCATCAAAGATGTTAGTCATTTATTCCGCTGACCTTTTTCCAACAATACCCCTACCCCTCATTGTAAACCCCCAAGTAATTGTAGCGTCGGCTTCATGTAGAACAATTTCCATCTCGAGATTAATCTCAATGGAGGCCATTTGTCTATAATCCTTTTCAAGCTGGAAAAGGTATTACACAAAAGAATAACAATATAGTAATCTCTATTGCTCTGTGGGGAATATGGGTAATTTTTATTTAACAATTTCTTTCTTTGGGTAACCTTAAAATCTTAAAGATTATTGTTTACTATTGCAGGCGTTCAATCAGTTTCCTTTTATTTTAAACTTCTAAAATTTTAGTAAAAGTAAGAGTTAGGCAGGGAATTGCTAAGTACCAACTACGCACGCTATGAAAAGAGCTAGGCAATGAAGCCAGATGAACTTGACTCAATCAAACAACCCAACCGGGTAGGCAGGTCAACTTGAATACTGAAGGCAGGTTTGATGATCCAATTAAGTGCTGAACATTAAAAAATGGCACTCGATGAGATTAAGCTTATTTTAACTATAACAAACGTTGCCTTAAAAGATTCAATCACGTAAAAAAAAACTCACTAGCCAATTATTTTGCCAAAGTTGAACCTAGGCGCACACCGCCATTGGCAACGTCATAGTTATCGAAGAAAGAATTTCTAACGTGTGCTCATCATTGATATTGATATGATATCTAGTGATCAGCTACCAATTATTTTGCTCGACAGATCCATTTTTATGGAAGGAGTATGTGCTTAACTTTACCGGTGCTATATTGATTCTCCTTATTTTTTGGATTTAGCTTTATTTTGTAATATTTTGATCTTTACTCTGCTCCGATTTGATATGCCATGAAAGTTTATGTACTTCTCATTTATCATCTTGAGCAATAAATACAATTTTCTTTCCATGTACATTGACAAACTAATAATATATAGTGATCAATTTTCAATTAGTAGTAAATAACTTTCTAGTTTTTAGGGAAAATGCCAAATAATGACCTGAAGTGTCCCGATTTTCTCAAATAATGACTCAAAATGGACATTGTGTCAAATAAATGTTTGAAGTGGTCATGTTGTTTTAAATAAGAAAGTGCGAAGTGGCCATGCTTATTTGAAATAAGGGCCGACCTTGCCAATTGCCAGCCGATTAAATATTCTCACCGGTCAAAGGGCGTTTTCATCCAATTACAATTTTAATTTTAAATTTTAATTTATTATTTTCTTTTCATTTTTCTCTTTTATTATTATTATTTTTTTTGGTAAGGACCAATGGCTATTGGCAAGGGTCAATGAGGGCTCGGCCACCCTTACTGACCTCCAGTAAGGGCTGGCAAGCCCTCGCTTAGGCTAGAGAAGGTGGCCTCCCCTAAGGCAAGAGAGTCACATTGCCCAGATCTGGCGAGAGCTGATCTCGCCGATGGTTACAAGGGTAGCCTCCTCCGAGACGAGGGTCGTCTCGACGAAGTGAGGCCATCCCTCGCTAGTGGTTGGCGAAGTGACCCTTGCCCATATCTAGCAAGGGATAACCTCACCAATGGCCGTGAGGGTGGCCTTGCCCAGGGCGAGAGTGGCCCTCGCTAGCCAAGAAGAAAAAAAAAGAGAAAAAAAGGGAAGATAGAAAGAAAAAAGAAAAAAAATTTTTAAAAAAATGTAAATGACTAAAATGCCATTGACCAAGTAGAATGTTAGCCTCTTATTTGAAACAGACATAGTCACTTCATGTCCTTATTTGAGATATGATCCACTTCAAATCCTTATTTTAAAAAAAAGTTTACTTCAAATTTTTATTTAAGAAAATGAAGACTTTTTAGGCCTTTGTTTGGAATTTTTTCTGGTTTCTATTTTTTGTGCTTATAATTACTAGTGGTTTTTAGTGCTTATTTTTTAGTTTTGTCAAATGAGCCCTTACTTTACTAAATTGAATAAGCCAAAATGGAAAAAAAAATGTTTAGTATTGAAGACCGTCATGATGAGATATTAATTTTTATTCATTAAGAGTAAAAAATGGACATGAACATGAGGATAAATTTTACTTAGGGAAAAACCACGAAAAATCCTAAACGTTGCCCAAAGTGACAGATTTATCCTAAACTTTTTTTTTTTGTGAAGTGAAAAACCATGAACTTTGCCAACCGTGACACATTTACCCAAACTTTTTTTGTGACATAAAAAACCCTGAACTTCTGTTGTGTGACACATTTACCCTAAATTAAAGGGCATTTTGGTCTTTTTACTTTTAAAAAGAATTTTTTTTTTCTTTCTCTCTTCCCTCCGCCGGGGCTGCCCTTGTTGGCGTCGGGCGAGGGTCCCCTCGCCCTGGGTTGGCTAGGGCCGCCCTTGCCAAGATCGGGCGGGCTGTCCTCGCCCGATGCAAGCAAGGGCCATCCTTGTCGACGTTAGGTGAGGGCTTCCTCACCAGATTTGGCAAGGGCACCCCTCACCCGAGTTTGGCGAGGGCATCCTCACCATGCCCTCACCGGCGTCGGGCAAGGGTTGTCGTTGCCTAATGCTTGTGAGGGCCGTCCTCACCTGACACGTCGAGGGCAGCCCTCGCCAGACGCTGGGGAGGGTGGCCCTAGCCAGCCCAGGCGAGGGCGACCCTCGCCTCGGCTGGCTTGACGACAACGAGGGCAACCCTCACCAGACGCCGACTTCCCTCTGCCAGCTCCGCCATGGCCGGTGGAGGAAGAAAAAAGAAAAAAAAAAAAGAAAAAAAAGAAAAACAGAAAAACAGAAAAAATAAGACAAAATGCGACGATGGGGTAAATGTGTCGCGGTTTGAAAAGTTTGGGATTTTTCACGTTACAAAAAAAAAATTTGAGTAAATTTGTCACTTTAGGCGAAAGTTTTTTGGGTTTTGGTGATCTTTTCCCCTTTATTTAATGAGAAAGTCTTTCCCTAATTCAAGCCAAACTGAAATTACAAAAATAAAAAAGAACATGCATGGTCTCGCCAGCTATCACATCTTCTTCTCACAGCTACATACATACAAGTACAAATCTCATTCCGTTGCGTAACAGAGAAAGCTGAGTCGAGTGCAAGTCCCGCCGGCTTGCGACCGCAATGGCAGCTCCCAAGGTGCCCACTTCACTTGTGATCGACAAGTTGCTACACAGACTCTCCGAGAGAGAAATTCTTTCTTCTGGATTACCAGATGAAACCAATATGGCTATCTGTCATCTCCAGACAATCTTAATCACCTTGAAGTTACTGCAATCTGGCACCGACAACGACCAGCAAATCGGCAGCCACGGACCTGGCCTCCTAGGTCGAGCTCAAGATGCCGTGGACTTCGCTGAGAAGTTCCTCCTGGAAGCATCACCGCACTTGAAGTCCCGTAAGGGCTGCCTCGCGAAAATTCGTGCATTAGTCCACTTCATGTCGCTCAGGACATGCGTACGCGCCTCCGAAAGAAAGGCCCTCGATTTCATCAACAGTGTCCAGGCATTGTCCACTCAACTTTCCCAAATGCAAGATCTGCCTCGTGATGATCTGCTTACTCTCGAGGAAAACGCTTCATCGGGGATCATGCGTCGAGCGAATGAACGTCGGAATGGGAAGGTTGAGTCTGACATTGTGGGCCGTGAAGATGAAGTGCGCGAGCTCCTAGCTTGGTTGACCGTGCAAGGTGACGATCGGGATGCGTTGAGACTTCGCGTCTTTCCGGTGGTGGCAGAGGAACCCATCGGCAAGACGGCTCTTGTGAGGAGTGTCTACAACAGACTCGAGATAGATCATTCCTTCCAATGTCGCGTCTGGGTTCATGTTCCCAAAGAATTCACGTTGAAAGATATCTTGGTGATGATACTGAAGCAAACACCTGTGCCAGAACTGCACGATCTAGAGAACCAAAAGGATATATACCTGAAGGAGATTCTTCACAAGTCTTTGATGGAATCGAGGTACCTCATCGTGTTTGACAATATGCGTGAGGCCAAGGTGATGATCGATCTCATGAACCTCCTCGTGGACTCAAGGAATGGAAGCAGAGTCATCATCACTACTCGGGAAACCAAAATCCCATCAATTATAGATCCATGGGCTTCTCCTTTAGAGCTGCGCCGATTAAAGGAAGAACAGAGCGAGCTCTTGTTGAAGGAATGCGGCTCCATTAGCGAAAATCTGGGGCTCGCAGGGACGATTCTGAGCAAGTGCAGTGGCTCTCCTCCGAGGATTTTGCTGCTCGGAGGACTTGGGGTGGGAAGCGGTCATTCTTATCCTGTCACGAAGGAGCAGCTCGAGCGTATTCTCACGCTCGATGATATCATGATCTTGAGCTATAAAAAATTGCCTCACCTGCTCAAGCCCTGTTTGCTTTACTTGTGCCTCTTTCCCAAAGACTCAGAGATCTCGACAAGGAGGCTCTTCCGGCTATGGCATGCCGAAGGATTGGTCCCAGTGCTTGGGTCCACGTCCAGGAAGTGCTTCGAAGAATTGGTTGGTCGAAACTTGGTTCATGTGGTGAGGCGCAGGAAGCTCAGTGAAGAGCCTAAATCTTGCCGTGTGCCTAGTTTCCTACACGATTTCTTGTGCAACATGGCAACCAAACTCGGATTCCTTCAGATCCATTCCAATACCAAGGGTACTAATCATAATGGCTGCTTATGGATTGTCAAGTATCAATATAATAATTGTCACCAAGAACCTGAGGAGAGTGCCGAGACGGAGGATCATCAGCACAGCAACATCCAACTCCGACACCTCCGTTCCTACGTATCCTTCAAAATGCAGAAGCAGGGGACTCGCTCAAGGGACATGGAAGAGTTACTTCGGCCCTTGATTTCGAAGGGAGATTCTGGTCTGCTCAGGGTGCTCAATCTGGAGGGGGTTTACAAGCCGTTGCTCCCGGACCGACTTGGCAACGTACTGCCGAACTTGAGGTACTTGGGGTTGCGATGGACGGTCATCGATTCAATCCCTGATTCAGTTGGGAACATGTCCCGCCTCGAGACATTGGATCTGAAGCACACTAACGTTAGGAAATTGCCGAGTTCGATTTGGAAGGTGAAGTACCTCCAGCACCTGTACATGAACGAGGTATGCTTTGATAAGTCCACCAGTGGTGGTAACTCGAGCAATCTCCAAACCTTGTGGGGCTTATACATTGGATCTGCTAAGAGCCCCATGCTCGATGTGCTTAGAAAATTGACCGGGCTCGAGAAATTGGGGCTGACGTGTGATTCTCCGGTGGTGAAGAAAGCAACTGAGTGCATTTTGAAACTCACGAAGCTTGAATCCCTAAAGCTGAGATCTAGCGATCTATTCGGTCAGCCCTCAGATCTCAACTTGAGCAACATGACGGAACTTGACTCGCTTACAGACTTGTACTTGCTTGGGAGCTTCAACAGCCAGGAAGTCAACAGCCAGAATGTCTTTCGGCTCGACAGCCAGAATGTCCTTCGGCTCGACAGCCAGAATGTCCTTCGGCTCGAGAGCCAGAATGTCCTTCCGTGCTTTCCTTCGAACCTGAAAATCCTTACCTTGTCCATGTCAAGACTAGGCAAAGATCCGATGCCAGAGCTAGGAGAGCTCAAGAGCTTGGAAACTCTCAACTTATTTGCAGAATCCTTTACTGGTAAAGAATTGGATTGTCGCACAGATTCATTCCCAAAACTTCGCGTCCTCAAACTCTGGATGTTGAAGAATGTGGAAAAAGTTAATGTAGCACAGAAAACCGCTCTTTGTTGCCTGGAAGAGCTGGAGATCAAGAAATGCGGACTCCTAACTTCTATTGCTTCATTGGATCATATTGTATCCCTGAAACAAATTAGATTGATTAAAGTGAAGGAAGCATTCGCAGTGAGCATCCGAAAACTATTCATCAATGGGAGGCAATTGGCGCCCTCTCCTTCTTCCCGAGAAGTATTTATTAAAGAGAAGCAATTGGTGACCTCCTCTTATTCTTCTTCTGCCCACGTAATATTTCATCATCTATACGCTCTTTTTTTAGCACCTTGATTAGATTTATATGCTCTATTTCCCTAAATTTCCTCATAAAATTGTTTCATATTCGATATTGACACGACTATTCGTTTTCTTCTATCTGTAAAGTTGAGCAATATGTTTTTCTTCTATCCAATTATGCAGGCAACCCAACATAATTGACGAGGAATGGACGTGAATCATGATCGATCCTCTTTTCCAGACTGGTCAGACTTTTTATTTTCTAGATATTTATCGATGTCATGGTGTGGTGTGAATTGAATTCGATATTTGAATTGTTCCAGAAAAGAGAGCGGAGTTCGCAAAAGATTCTTAACCTGGATCCCAATTTTAAAGTAGACACATCCTATGTAAACTTTTATTTACATAAGCTATTTTAGATGCATGCTTTTTATGAATTTGAATTATAGCTACTATGAAGTGTACTCCATACCTGTTATTGATCAGCTAAATCACTCGGATTGCATTTGATCGTTCAGACATTTTTTATAAAGATTTGATAGGATTTTGAATTTCCTATCTAATGTTTGATAACATTGATATATGATATGCATTCTGATAAAATATTACCCAAATAAGTGTTTGGCGTTCGTTGACAAAATTGGATTAGACATTAAAAAAGATCTTTGAGCATGGATTCACGACTTCATCGTCCAAGCCATTACCACCTCTGCAGTCTCGAGAAGCACGTCATCCCGCCTCCACTACAGCCCATATCGTCATCATGGCCTTGCTCTGTCCTTCGGTCGTTCCTCTTCTCTGTCTCGCATCTCTTTACATTGTCCTTCTTTATCGCGCCCGTCATCCATCCTCTCTGCCTTGTCGTCGCTGCCATCAAGAGGGCGAGGTGGCAACGACGACAAGCCCTAGACCTGGGGCTTAGATCGAGCATGAGCCTCAAACTTCAGTTTGTCAGTGCTTGTCCTTGCCGTCAGGTTCACGTCGGCTTGGGACACGTCGGCTTGGTGGTGCTCAAGGTTGACCGGAGGTAAGGTTGGGGCTGCACGCGGTGGATCTGTAAACGAGTCTAAGGCAATTCCAATCGGGGTCAAGGGCGGCGGCGGTGGCAAGCCGATGGCGAGAAGAGAGGTCAATTGAGAGGAGCAGATATGGTGTGTCCATGTGAACAGTCAATAAAACGTGGTTGAGGTCTCTCAAAGACATAAGACATAGAAGAGCCCGAGTGATGCGAAGAATGAGAAAGACAAGAAGCTCATACTCTGAAACTTCGGAAATTGAATAGTGTAACGCTCCGAATCCCGAGCACGTGCCATTCTCTCTCTGGTCGATAAAATTTTGCGACTTCCCAGACGAGTCGCTGACCCTTTTCATTTTATTGCACATGCAGAAGCGAAAATAAATCCCCTTACAGTAATTATCTTGGGAAAGTAGGACAACAAATTCACAAACCAAAACACACATTTATATACACACTAAGTCATGTACAAGTTTTATAACCAAAAGACTACAAAGGCTGACTTTTAAAAAAGAAGCGGTCCTAATTGACCTACACTTCAGATCACCTCCTCTCAGCTCCAGGTCCTCCACTCGACGACCCTGAAAATTTAACCCACGACGGGGTGAGATATAAATCTCAGCAAGTTTACGCTCTAAACCCCGATTAGGAGAGAAATACGCCCAGAGGCGTCCTAACCACTCAATCACATAATCATAGGGACTTACCTCACCTCAGATCCACCCTGCAGGTCAGTACATTTTATATTACAAACATCAATACAAATATGAGCAACAATTAAGCTCCAACAACCGGAACGCCACACTCAATTCTCAAACCAGCACAGGGGTCCTGATTATAAGGCCAAATCGTTATGACACGTCCCATACCGTGCCACACAATTTTGTCCCATAATTCGGCGCATTCAACTCAATTAACCATGCGTTCTTAGTTTTGATCTCGGTATATAGTACGTCCTACTTTTTGTTCGGCGGTCTTCTGGCATAACCAGTCATCGTTCTACTCCATTAAGCACGGCATCGTCACTACATCGATGGCATTCCATAAAGGAGCATCGGTCTAGAATCTACTGCGACCGGCATTTATTGGTAGAGCATCCCATATAGGAGTAACGTCCAGCTTAATAGCTCGGGAGGAGTTCTCTTAACCAACACATGATCACTTAAACATGGCCTAGGGCACCATGCATTGCACTCAAATATCTCCATTAAAATGGTAAACTTGCATATTTTTTTCGTATTAGAAATACCCATGAAAATCGTCATGTGTGGGTACACGGTCAATTCACCCCAGAAGACTGATACCCTTTCTTTTCAAAATCTCACTGGTTTATATAGTATATAAAATCATTTTCGATGTTTAAAACCCGACACCCGGGATTTTCTGGATAAATGTCAAAATTCACAAATTTTGGAATAATTGACCCAATTTCCAATCAGCACTCAATTTTCACAATTTATCACTCAATTGTAGAAATTAACCACAACATTGCAATAAGCATGAAATTCTAGTCACCGACTATCTCGGTCTAATTTCCGGAAAATATTTAATAATTAAATAATCACTTAAATTAATTGAATAAATACATTAAATACTAAAATTGCTATCTTAGGCTAAATAATTCTAATCTAACCATATAATGAGCTAGATAAATTATTCTAAACACCATAGCTATGTAACAACATACTAATATAACTAACTAAAATCTCTAACCACCTAATTAACTAATCTAACTAACCTAATTTAACTAAATAAACTAATAATTAAACTAACTACACTTAAATAAATCTAAACACCCCTTAAACGTCATTGGCCTATTAAGAAGAGTTTAGTGCATAAACTCACCGGTTTAAAAGCGAAGCGGTTATTCTGCGCGGCGGCGATGCGATCAAACCGAAATTGTGGTGGCGGCACCAACGGGCTTGGACTGGGCCTAAAATTGGTCCAACAAATCTTAGCCCAAACTAAGATTTGTTGCTGAATTGGGCTGGGCTTGATTTGCGCTTGCGGATGCGGTTTGGGCTTAGCTTCGTAGGCTTAGGCTTCAAGACTGGGCTGCTGAAATGCAATTGAAGATGGGCTTGAAACTTGGGCTGGACTGCAGAGAATGGGTTGCTCGAATTCACATGGGCTGCTGCGAGGCTTATGGGCCGCTGCAAGGCTTATGGGCCCAGCTAGACTAAAATTCCGCTGGGCTAAACTCCAATGTTAAAGATGAGCTGCGATGGAAATGGAGGAGGATCGGTGGGCTGAAGAAAACGCTTCGCTAGGCCAAGCTTCGCTGGAGGTGTTGGCGAAATGTTCTGGTCAAAGATGGGCAGTGTTCGTGGAGATGGAGTTGACTGAAGAAGACACAAGATGGTGGAGAGGGGTGATCAGCTGCAGCTTCGGTGGGGTTGTGCGGCTGAATCGTGAAGTGGCAATAGGTTGGATTACAGGCGGTGCTTCGGTGGATAGCAGAGAAACGTTGACTGGAGAAAGCAGCTGTTGGCGGACGAAGGAGCAGACGATCGTGGGCTGGGCTGCTTCGGTTGGGTTTCGCTAGCAACTGAGGATCGTGAGGCATGAGAGAGGGCAGAGACCGAACGATGGTTTCGGTGGATGAAGATGGCACACGACAACAGGAGACAAACAAAGGCGGAAGGGGGCTTCAGTGAGTGGAGCTGGCAACAAATCGAGAGGTCTGCTTGGTTAAAGAGGGAGAAAAGAAAAAAATGGTGAGGAAGCTAGTGCTTGAGCGGAAAAGAAGAAGACAGGCCAAAGAGGAAGGTCAACAAAAGCAAGGGGGAAAAAGAAGTCAACAAACTTCACCTATTCCATTAATTGTTGGTCCCCTCTAATGTCCCCACTTACTTTCTAACAAGTAAATTCCACCATTAAACCAAATTTGAAGCCAAAAATTGTAGCCCTTACTCCAAGCTCCGAATTTTCTCAATTTCTCCACGAAATTTCTCAATTCAACGTTCAATTTGATAAAGAAGAAAGTCCATATAATTTATATACGTTCCCAACATCCAAAGGCTCGGTAAGGAGGCCAAAATCCATTGAATTTGGCCAACCCAAATTTCCATTATTTTCCGAACCGTTCGAATCGATTTTCCGTAAAAATCTCGGAATCTCCGAAAATTTTTCGGAAGATGAGTCAACGTCCCTAAAATGAATCGTGACACAACAGGACTTTCAATTTCTAAAATCGAGTTCAATTTCACATTAATTTTAATCTCGACGTGATTTTAATGCGTCATAATCTACCAGGTAGCTTTTTTATGAATTTTATATGCAATTGACCCGTGGTCGATTCTTTTCGAGCCACAACTTACATTTTCGACATATTAGCGATTCTTGATTGTCGTGAAAATCTCAAGATTTCAAATACGGACATAGGGTACGAAAATGATAGAAAAATTGGTCTAGTGCCATTCGATAGAAATTTTGCAATTAGGTAGAATCACCCACATACTAATCACATATCTCTTTCGAATCGACCTATCTTTGGTCTCTAATCGATTTTGACGGTGCCGTAATGACCTTTGCAGATTAGCACGGTCGAACAGTTAATTCCTGGTCGAATTCTCAAGGTTATTACATTTAAATTCCTTAACGGCTTCACCTGATATGCTAGTTAACTCGTGAGTGGCCAACTCAGAGAAAAATGCTATAGGCACGTCAATGAAAAGCCTATTTATTTAATCGAAAACGAAATCTGAAAATTCAGGCTATCACAAATAGAGTGAGAAAAGGTTGAAGAAGAAAAGGAGAGTGATAGTAGGAAGAGAGTGAGGCTATGGCCCAAGATTCTATCTCACTCTCTAGGTAGGAATTTTTTTATCCAAACTATATCCATTTATATCTCAAATTTATTTTTTGAAAAATATCGAATATGATAAAAGTTATCTTAATTAGAATTCTATCCGAAACACCCAGCATAGTCTACTAGTATATCATTGAGCAAGTAGGTTCCAGATCTCTTTGCTGGTCTCAAACCATTTAAATTGAAGATGAATGGATGGAACAGAGGTGTCTTGAATCCATTGGATGATACGATAATTCCTATTGTCCCAATCTTCAAGTTTTAACCATATTTTTCGGCAGCCCGTGTGGGATCTGCGATATCTCCTATCACATATCATATCACCATAGTGTCCTTCCCTACAAGTAGCCACACATAGCTTGAACCCACAAAAAATTATTAGACCCATTTAGAACAGTCTGTACGGGATGAGAGACCTTCGACTCGTCCATTTTTCACAAAATAAGTATAGAAAGAGAGAAACTCAATACTGTGTATAAAATTTATTCACATAAATAACTAATCAATCAAGTAGAATCGGATTTATATATGACTATAAAACACCAAGATCAATAAATATATCGGAATTAAAGCGTACATGTTAGAGCCATTACTTCACTTGAAGGAAAATAGATCACTCTGATAATTAGAGATCTATTGGAATGCCAGATCTTCCTCTCCATGACATATTTCAATATAGCAATTTAAGCAACTGATCGGTATAACCTACACTTTTATAGGATAGAGAGGAGACTTAGCAAACCCTAATCAACAGCGTGTCAATTGAGCCCTTTCCATTACGGGCTTCAATTAAACACAATTGTCTACATTTTGCTGCTCAACTAGACTCGTTAGTAATAGATGTCAATACCCAATTCAATCAGATCACTGTAAGGTTCAACAAATATTGAAATATCCATTAACCCGATTATTTAAAATAAAAAAATAATTAATTAATGTAAGCCTATATTATAGAAAATTTCTAACATTCTCCCACTTGGGCTACATTAATTAACTTATTTTATTTTGAAAAGAATTTTATATTAAAAATGACACTATCGAGTTAATAACTGAAAATTTTGTTTTATGTGACCATAACTTTAAAAAATAATATTCCAATAACGGCATCTCAAAACTAATCTAATCCTATATAACCTTAGTATAGGACTATGTGGATCAATGTATTAAGAAAATACCACTACACATGATCTTCCATAATCACATATAAAAAGTATTATATTTTTATGGATAATGGGCCTATTAGTGTAGTAAGAAATAATGACAACATATGATCAAAATATACACTATTTCTTATCAGTCTTCAATGTAGTTTCTCAATGACATAAAACTACATTAGCACAATTTCTAAACAACATGAAATTGCACGACTATGTCATGATTCAACATAAGATCTCATAATTCGTGACATCAAATCATCTTTAAACTAAAATTTATTGAAAGATATTGTTTTATACTTTCATTTCTCAGTCAACAGGAGAAATGATAACAATAGAATCAATAATAATGATCATTGAAAATAAATGCTCTAATAGACATCATCAGTTTGCATATAACTATAATATCCAGAAATATAAATTATATAACTTCTACTAACAAAAGAAATCAAAAGAATCTAAAACATCCATATTCTTTACATGTTATTTAAACGAAATGGGTCATAAGTCTTTTGTTAGAGGATTAGCCAACATGGACTGAGTTATGACATTCTCGATCACAATATCTCCCTTTTTGACCAAGTCTTTAACAGTATAATATTTGATCAAGTTAACATTTCAATCATGGCATTGTTGTTGTTTACAGCAAATGTAACTGTTTTATATATATATATATATCCAAGAATTCGGTCCGGCACATCGGCCACTGTCGACCTAGCAGGTCGAATGGAAACCACCAACTATACCTAGAGGAGGCTAGCATAGGACCCCATCACCATGGCCCCCCACTTAAAACGTGTATGGCAACGCAGAGATTCGAACTTCCGACTTGGCGCTAGATCTGTTCGCACGTCTCTACCAATGCAAATGCCCACTAGTGGGTCAACAAATGTAACTATTTGTCACACATAATGGAAAAAAAAAAAATCAATTATGGGCAATAAGCAATTCAACAAAAAATAATTAGCATATTATATACTCCCTTTTGGGTAGAGTGTATAATGTACCATTATTGTTCACAACATGAAGTTTATAAAGCAACAATAAGGAGAATTACATATAATTGTCAAGGATCCATCCCCTTTGGGCTGACAAATTCTTTAAATTATACATCTCCATAATATCAATATAGAAGGGAATTACATATATTTTCAAAACATTTATCCCCCTTGGTCATATAAATATTTTTCAATTATACATTCCCATCTTTAAAATATGGGAATTAATCTTCATGTTATTTTCCAAATTAATATACATAATAACCCCCTTTGGGCGAGTAATTGTATATACTAATTTTTATCAATAGGGAACTCCAAAAATTTATGCCCAAAATTCATCAAACAATGTGAAACACTTTACAACATGTGCTTCCAAAGATCATATTATTTTTTTTTCAAACAACAATTTTTGCCACAATTGTTTTTTTTAAAATTTTTTTTTTATTTTTATATTTCGGACCCCATCCGCGGGCCTTGACCCACGCCGGCCTTTAGACCTGTAGGAGCCCACGTGGGCCGCTTGGAACGGGCGGGCCACGAATATTAAAATGGCTCCACAGATAAAAAAATGTAATAAAAATGGGCTAAGCCCTTTATTTTGGTTCTAGGCTCACGCCCAAAACCTCTCTTCATTAGGCTCATGGGCGTGAGCTCAGAGCCCATTGAAAACATAAAGGTTCTGGGCATGGGCGTGAGCTCAGAGCCCATTGAAAAATAAAGTTCCGGGCTATGCCCAGAACCTAAAACATAAAAACACAAAAAAAAAAAAAAAAAAAAAAAAAAAAAAAGATGGCCCGGCCCAGTTGGAGGTCTTCTTCAACCTTCAGTCGGGTCATGAAAATGCTGCAAACCGGGTCACACGACCCGATTTCGACCCAAAACTCCAAAATAGCATAGAAACATTGATTTTTGATGAAATCTCTTCATGGTTATTCCTTATAACATTAACATAATTTACTAGAATGAATTAAACGAAGAAAAACGAGTAAATCACCACATATAAGCTTCAAAATTTCGGATCTAAACCTCTCATGGCCAAATTTCGGATTTCTTAAATTTAAGCCCTAAAAACTCACTTTAATACAACAAAAGGATGCTAAAATATACATACATACATACATACATACATACATACATACATACATATATAACAATACCCATGCAACGATTTACAATGAACATCAATCAATTGCATGTAATTTGAAAATTCTAGAACTTTTCATGTATAAACCCTAGAATTTCAAATTTAAAATTCTCACTCAATTCTCAACGAAATTATACAAATTATATATGATTGGAAAGATCTCGACATGCAGAACAAAAGCCCTATGGTTTAAGGATCAATCGAGCAAAACATCCACACGAAAAAATAATGCCCATATTCGGCTCAAAGAAAAAAATTTCGAATTTGTTCATAAAAAAAATTTGGGTTCTACAATCATATATGATATGCTTTGATACCACATGTATAAAATTTATTCACATAAATAACTAATAATCAAGAAGAATCGGATTCGTATATGACTGTAAAACACCAAGATCAATAAACACATCGGAATTAAAGCGTAATTGTTTGAGTCATTACTTCACTTGAAGAAAAATAGATCACTCTAATAATCAGAGATTTATTGGAATGCCAGATCTTTCGACCTATTTCAATATAGCAGCTTTCAATGGGATTAAAGCAACTGATAGGTATAACTTACTCTTTTATAGGATAAAGAAGGGACCTAGAAAACTCTAATCAATAGTGTGTTAACTAAGCCCTTCCCATTACGGGCTTCAATTAAACATAATTGCATACACTTTACTGCTCAACTATGCCCGTTATTAATAGATACCAATACTTAATTCAATCAGATTACTGTAGGGTTCAACAAATATTGGAATATCCATTAACCTGATTATTTAAAATAGAAAATTAATTAATTAATGTAAGCCCATATTATAGAAAATTTCCAACATGTTGCACATCAAATCTGTTGGAGAAAACTTCCTTATCTATTTTGAAGTTGACAAAACGTTTCCTTCCATCAAAGTCTGAAGACCGCCAGACTCAAGATTTAAAATCTGCCCTCATTGACAGTTTCTATACTGACGAAGAAGTCTTATTCAGATGCAAGTATATCTTTAAGGATTTGATTCGATTGGTTGAAGATTATCTCACGGTTGGAGATAGCATCGTAAGATCTATTATTCGTATTCGAGTAATATAGATCCGTTGATTGGCGAAGTATACTTGGAAGTTCTACTTATGGAAACCTAGATCTTGATTGTTTGGGCGAGCAAGAATGGTGGGCTATCTTCATTTTCCTTAAGTAACTCGAGATCTCTCTAATTGATTCTGTCCAATGGGTAGATTGGAAGAACTCCTTTGGAAGGTGCCAATGGTTATAAAGGCATGGAGCAGTATATAAGGAAGACGCTCTAATTATTCGAGAGAGTGCGATATAGAAGAATTCCAAAGCCTGAAGCTTCTTGTTCTTTGCTAGTTCATTTGTTGAGCGTAAATTTGCATTCAAAAGAGTGTCTAGATACTTGTGAGACCTTGAGGAAGTGTAGCAGAGTCTCTACACTGTGGAATCAAGGACGTGCGATTGTAACATCTCTTTTGATTCTTAGTGAAATTCAACTGGTGGGCTGTCAATGCGAGAGAGTGGACATAGGCTTGGTTTAAGCAGAACCACTATAAAACATCGTGTTTCAATTCTCTTTCCCTTATCTCTTTACTTAATTCACAGTCTTATATATTACTGCAAATCTTCTATATCTTAAGTCTTTGGTTTTCATTTAAGTCGAATTAAGTTGCTAAGTCTTGTAAAATTTGTTTTTACACCTATTCACCCCATCTAGGTATTCGTACTAGCACTATCAAAATCAACAAAAACCAACCTCAAATTCAGAAAGAGCACCATGAAAAACCTCCGGAATCGAAAGAGGATGAACTGGTCGGTCAAAGTCAAATTGGTCCAGTCAACGGGGTCTGCATACTGTTGACGTGGTGTTGCTGAAGTGGCGTCTTTAATGTCGCTCCACTGGTGTGGCACCATTGTTGCGAGCGCTGACGTGCAGATGACATGCCACTGCTAACAGAGCAATTATGTGGAGGCACATGTCCGATTAAGGGTAGACAGTTGATGCAGGCGTGTGCAATACGTAAATCGCATGATCTGAAGAACTCAAGACCCGACACGGTGCGTGAGGTTGTGTGGGAAGTCCTCTCGTCGTCAATGATTTCCTCGGCAGCTAATCTGTCGATTGGTGGTGGTTTTGTGATGGCCGGAGTAATGGGTGTGGTTAAAGTAGACAGGTGGTCCTCACAATACATTGTGGCTGTGACTTGGCCGCCGGGAAGCGACCGAGGACAGAACGAAAGCCGTGGTGGAAGAGGCGGAGTGCGAATAGGGGGCAGCGACGTAAGACCACAAGGCGGTGGAGTGTGGACAGAGGTCGGGGCGTTCGAAATTGGTGAGAAACTTGACACTCCTGTAACAACAGGCACAACTTTCGTTTTGGGTGAGCGATTTGTGCGCCCAATTATCACGAGCGATGAGTTTGCACATTGCCAAATATAGCTGAAGTATTGGCTCAAATACTCCGTCGGTAAAACCATTTTTCCCAATGGTAAAGCTCTTAGTAAATGAGCCAATAATGCATTTACAGCATTTAACTTAGTATTTCCTCTAGCGTTTAAGGCAGTGTTACATCTGCAAGACAGGTTTGGACGGCACCTCTTTAATAGGATCAGTAGCAGAATAGGAAAATAGGCAGAATAACATTAATAATAAGCAGGAGAAAAATGAAAGTTAGGATTCGAACCATTAGCTTATGTTCTGATATAATGTTAGACAAATCATTCTTCCCAATAACATGTTATGTACTTATTAGTTAGGAAGCTTTGAATGGCTTGTGCTATGTTGTCTAGTTGCGACATATTTTGTCTGAGAAAATTTCATGGGTAATAGCATAACGATAAGATTGCGGTAATGGGCTTACCAATTTCAGATCTTTATATCACGGGTGGCGTAGAAAAACTATTTGTTGGGAAATTTTGATTCCCAGAAACCGGATTCAACACTAAATCGAATCCCTTAAAAAGACGAAGCGGAAGCAAGCCTAGAAACATACAAACATGAATCACCGATCGAAGGCACGCCACGGGATCGAGCGTACCTTTTGTCCACAAACTAAACACGGATCTTGCAATTCGAGAAGGAAAACGGACACCGTTCTTCAAAGGAGAATTCTTTCCTTCGGGAGAAAACGGTAGGAGAAGACGTGATTAAAAGAGAGCGTATTCTCTTTTCCAAAAAGTACGTTACTTCACTTCTGTTGGAATAATTATGTTTTCTTAGATTTTTCCTTTATCTATTATAGCTTTTCTCCATGGGCCCTCAACTCACGGGCCGGGCCCATGACAGCCAACTCAAGCCCATCAAAAAGGAAAAAATCTATCATCTCCCACTCACACATGGTGGGCCAAAACCAACATGGGCGGACGGGCCCTACTTAGGCCCATCAATTGAAAATCCATCAACTCCCACTTGACATGGTGGGCCGAACATAATCCTCTTTTTCTCATTGCAACATTCATACTTGTGAATAGTCCGTGCGACCAGCATACTTTGAGAGCTCGTTGCCATACATCTGTTAGGAATATATAGCAGCTCATAATGGGCATCACATTCCGAGTAAATTTAGTATGCAGTACCCTAGATCGATCGATCACATTTATATCTCTCTTAATCTCATTTAAACAATGATATATATATTGTATTCACAATTATGATTATCCCAAAGACAGTCATAATTGGTTGACCAGTGAATGCAAAATCACAATGTGATTCTCCAAATCCGATCTTCCTCTTTCCTTCAAACTCTCAATTTCAGTTCAACTTGCTTTTCTAGAAATGTCCCATTAGATTGAATCAACTCATGACCATTGTCAACATTCTAAGATAGCAAACACTAAATAGAAATCTTGAGAATAAGTAAGAGTCATGAGGGCACTAAATTGAGGAACTCATTTCCTCAAGAGTCTCATACGGCATGAAAGTTGAGATCAAACTTTTGCCACTCTTATTGGTCGTCTCATGCATACGTAGTATGAAATACGTATTACAGTATTAACTCCTTTCCCATGGAGCGTATGTCTACACCATCAATACCGTACAGATGATAGTTCAGACATACTTAATGTCTAACTTGAGTTCACGTATTTACTCATTCACAAAATTCATCAGGATTCACATCTGGCATCTTAGACAGATAAAATAAAATACGTGGGGTATTTTAGTTTCGGACATAGTACATATCATGTCCTCATCTTAACACTTAGTTAAGGCGACATATTTATTTTAAGCTTGAGCTCTCGATTATCACCTAGATAATAAGCTTAAAAACCATCTCATCTCTATTTTATCACATAGTAAATAGAGGTGATTACCCGTGTGAGTGGGCTAATCTCTTATCTGTCCAACATACTTTCTCAACAAAATATAATGCACCGAGCATTAAGATGCATAAAGATCAAACAAAGATTCATAGGCATTAATGATGAAAACACAAATTCATTAAATGTGAACAACTCGGGAAATTACAATATTCGGATACATCGACTCTACGCAATCCTAGAGATTTTACATGACCACAAAACACATCTCTAGGTATTGGCTTTGTCATAGGATCTGCTACCATTCTATGCGTAGATATGTACTGTAAGTTCACATCCTTTCGTGCAACCATATCTTTGACAAAGTTATACTTGGTATTTATATGTTTGGTCTTGCCAAGATATTTTGGATTTTTGGTGTACGCTATAGCTGCTTGGCTATCACAGTTAACCAATAATGGATGTGCAGCTTTCTCAATAACACCTAAATGATCCAAAAATCTCTTAAGCCAAACTCCTTCTTGTACCGCTTCGATAATGCCACGAACTCAGCTTCCATCGTGGACAAGGCTATACATGTTTGTTTCTTACTGCTCCATGATATGGCGCCATTGTTCAGTAAGAAAGCAAATCCAGAGGTAGATTTCCTTTCATCTAAATCTCCTCCCCAATCAGCATCAGAATAGCCTTCGAGTCGCAGATCCTTTCCTCGATAACTCAGCGTATAATCAGCAGTTCCCTTCAGATACCTCAGTATTCTCTTAACGGCTTTCCAATGTGCTTGACCTGGATTGGATTGGTATCTACTCACCATTCCAACTGCAAAACATATGTCGGGTCTTGTACACATCATAGCATACATCAAGCTCCCAACAGCACTAGCATAAGGAACATGCTTCATTTGTTCCTTCTCTTGTGGAGTCCTTGGACACAGTGTATGGCTCAATCCTTCACCTTTTGCAATAGGAGTATCAATGGGTTTACAATCTTGTATACGAAATCGTTCAAGAACCTTATTTATATATGTTTCTTGCGAAAGAGATAACGATCTCTTCGAACGATCTCTTGAAATCTTAACTCCAAGAGTGTATGCAGCCTCACCCATATCCTTCATCTCAAAGTTGGAAGACAACTAACTCTTGATAATATTAACAAACTCCATATTGCTTCTGGCAATTAGTATATCATCAAAATATAATGATATGATCACAAATTGATCTTTGGATCTTTTGATATATACACAATGATCCTCATTAATCATTGTAAAATCATATGTCATTATGGCATTATGAAAACGTATATACCATTGTCTCAATGACTGCTTTAAGCCGTATATCGATCTCAAAAGTCGACACACCTTTTCTTCTTAGCCTTTCATTATGAAACCAGCAGGTTGTTCCATATATATTTCTTCCTCTAATTCTCCATTGAGGAAAGCAGTCTTTACGTCCATTTGATGTAACTCAAGATCCATACTAGCCACTATTGCCGAATAATGCGAATCGAGGTAAATCTCACTACAGAGAAAATGTTTCTTCATAATCAATTCCTTCCCGTTAATTATACCCCTTTGCCACAAGGCGAGCCTTATGCCTTTCTATCGAGCCATTAGCTTTTCGCTTTATTTTGAGAACCCACTTGTTCCCAATAGCTTTGCGTCCCTTTGGAAGATCAACCAGTTCCCAAACTTGGTTTGACTTCATTGACTCAATCTCCTCTTCCATTGCATGAATCCATTTTTCCTTACTAGGGCATTCAGAGCCTCATTAATATTTCTTGGCTCATTCTCATCTTGTGGGGCAATGATAAAAGTTTCCCCTTCAATGTCAAAACGTCGACGGGGAACACTTTTGCGACTTGTTCGCCGTATGGGAGATTGTACACTTTGCACATCATTCCCCATTACGCTCTCACTAGGATTAGATAATGATGTTGTCGTCTCATCATGTGGTTGTAATTAAGAATGAGTCGAATTCAATTCATCACTTCTCATATTACTCCCACTTGGACGAACCCCATTAATATCATTATCTTGGTCCAAGGTTTCAAATAGGGAGTATTCTTCACCCATTTCGCCCTTCTTAGGAAATTCATTCTCTAAGAATGTGACATCCCGTGATTCAAATTCAGTTATACTCCCACTTTCCTGCTCACCTATGAACATATACCCTTTCGATTGTTCGGAGTATCTTATGAAAATACTCTTTTTTCCTCTGGGACCCAATTTTCCAAACTTGTGAGAGGGTTCATGAGTATAGGCAGCATAACCCCATGGCTTAAGAAAAATTAAGTCCGGTTTCCTACCTGTCCATAATTCATATGGCGTAGAAGTAACTGATTTGGAAGGCACTCGGTTAAGTATATAAGCAGCAGTTAACAGCGCATCACTCCAAAAGGTGATACGTAAGTTAGCATGCGCCATCATGGACCTAACCATTTCCAGTAGGGTTCTGTTTCTTCTCTCCGCAACACCATTTTGTTGAGGAGTATATGGAATAGACAACTGTCTTTCTATTCCTTTTTCATCACATAATTTTCTGAACTCATCAGATAAATATTCTCAACCTCGATCAGATCTTAATACTTTTATTTTCTTGTCTAATTGATTTTCTACCAAGTTCATAAACCTTTTGAAACAACTTAATGCTTCAGATTTATGAGAAATAAAATAGACATATCCGAATCGAGTATAATCATCTATAAAAGTGATGAAATAAACAGCCCCATGCCTTCCTCTCACATTCATTGGACCACAGACGTCAAAATGGATTAAATGCAGAGGAAATTCAGCTCTTTTACCTTTTCCAAATGGTTTCCTTGTTGTTTTCCCTACCAGGCAATGCTCACATATGGGCAAATCGACTTTTTCAATATTGCCTAATAAGCCCTCTTTGGCTAATCTATTCATACGTTGTTAGCCAATATGACCAAGTCTAGCATGCCACACATTCACATCATTATCATATGAATTAGGAGACGTGAGAAGGGAATAACAAACATTTGCATTAACATAGACAATATCTAATACAATGAAACCATCCAGAAAATAACCACAACCATAGAAATTTGTATCCAAAAACAAATCCACACCTCTATTATGGAAGTTTATATTAAAACCTAGCTTGACCAACAATAAAACAGACACTAAATTTCGACGAATCTCCGGAGCATACAATACATCATGTAGGAATAAAGTGCGTCCACCACGCATGTTCGGCCAAGCGTGTACCAATTCCTTTTACTTCAGCTCTAGAGTTGTTTCCCACATAGATCCACTTAGTTCCGTTGGTACTCGTCGAAATTCCACGAAGGATTCTCTATCCTTCGCTATATGGTCTGTCGCTCCTGAATCTACAGTCCACAAAGGATTAGACTTAGTCAAAAATACAGAACTTGACACATAAGCAAAGTTCTCAAAAGAACAAGGGGTGTTTACCTTCTTTGGCTCGCGACAATCGTGGGCATAGTGACCCTTCTGGTTACAGTTGTAACACTTCACCCTTGTCAGCTTCTTTACTCGAGGACGTTTTCCTCTTTCATGTTGGTCAACCTTTGGCTTCTTCCCTGAAGGACCTGCTCCCTTGCTTTTCCTTTTATCGAACCAGTTAGGACGTTTGCGCTTGGAGCTCGAAGCTCCATGTGAGCTAGAACCAGCATGATAAATCTCAGCTTCCGGCTTAGTAGCCAAGAGGCGGTCCTCTTCCAGCTCAAGATGACGCACAGCATCCTCAAAGGTTTTGATATTTTCATTATGGGTCAGGTGCACCTTCATATGCTCCCAACTCTGAGGCAAGGAACGAATCATTGCTTGCACTTGTTGCTCATCTGTCAGGACATGGCCAGCGTCTTTTAACTCATTTATCATGTTTGACATCTTTCTAAGATGTTGCTTCATGGTCTGACCATGAGGCTTCTTATAAGAGTCAAACATGATAGTGAGCTGTCTCAGTCTGGTCACCGAAGTATGACCAAATCTTGCTGCCAACGCTTCCCACATCTCCTTGGCATTCTCAAAACGCCTGAACTCCCGCATGATGTCATTTTCCATGCTACTCAGCAACGTAATGCGAGCAAGGGAGTTCTTTCTTCTCCATGCAACAAAAGCTTCCTTATCTCTCTTATGCTGCGCAATGTTTCCTTCTTTAGGTTCTACCATGGTCAGGTTTAGAGCTTCTAGTGCCTCTTGCTCTTCCAACACATATTGGATTTTCACGTGCCAGATTTCATAGTTATCGCCATTGAGCTTTTAACCTTTGTTCAGCTCGGCAACTATGCTCTTTATGGCTGAAGCCATTGATCTGAACACATCATACATATATGCACAAATAATTAATGCCTATCATTTATGCATCTACTTTGCATAGACCCATCATATTAATTGTGGCACCCGAGAATTTCAACAACCCTGGGATATGCGACAGACCGAGATTGAGTGACGGGAGTATCATTGGATCATGATATTGGCATTTTACACGAACATTAGTTCGTATCGTCATCGAACCAATACATTTCGTTTAGTAATGGTTGAATCATCAAGAAAACCACCATTTTGTCGAAAGGCTTTCATAGGTTTAAGTGAGACCAATTCTATCCGTATATTTTGCCGACCTCACGAAAATAATAACACGTCATGGATTAACGAAATTAGTATCGGACATCGTCGTCAACACCACATTCGACCCCGCTGACCCGTGCATATTTGTTCCGATGACATTACACAACTATGCCACTTGAGTGCATGTGAAATAAAAAGAGGATTTGGACTTTAATACACTGATTTTTAATGAGCCGAATGAAGGAAATTCGGCCATGTCGCCCACGTCCATGATGGTCAACAAATGGAGAATTGTTGACTCGAAGGAACCGAATGGTAGCCACGTAAAAATAAAAATCATGCAATAATAGAAGACTTTGACCACCTCAAGTGATGCCACGTTTATTCCTCTCCCTTGGACAGCAATGAAGGACATGGGCGCACGGAGGGACACGTTCGATTGCATGGGATTCCAGGTGGTGGCCGAGTGATCTGGTGGGCAGCCACGTCTTCAACAGCTGCCCTTCACTCGTGCAACGCTGGAATTTTTCCCCTTTGTGAACTCACGAAACCAGCAACGAGAGAAAGAGAACCGTGAGCGAGAGAGAAATTCGTGAGAGAGTGAGTAGAGAGAGGAAGGGAAAGGACCGCCCTCTGTCCGTGCGCTGCCGCCGTCGACGCCGCTTGCTGCCGTTGAGCCACACCACCGCACCGAACCCCTCGCCGTTAGCATCGTAGAACTTGAGGCAAGTTGGGATCTCTTGCTGCTCCTGCATGTATGTTTTGCATGTATGTTTGGATTAGTGATGAATTTTGAAGGTTTAAGGTCCAAGAACCGAAGCTAGGATGAATTGTTTTTGGAAATACCTTCTGTTTTTCGAGTATACCGTTGAACCCCGAATGCTGTAGAGGCTTGCAAGTGTGATTTGAGTTAGATTATTACTTCGACTCCTTCATGAAAGTTGTAGACAACATCTCAAAGTATAACATACTAAAATTTGGGACAAAACGGTTGAGTTTTAAGGGGAAAAACCCTCCTCCTACGAAGACACTAGATCTGGAACTGCTTTGCTGACCTTTTGGTAGTTTTGTGGGTTGCATGTTGCTTTTTACCGAGAATTCCTCTTCGACTTCTTCATGAAACTTGTAGAGAACATCTTAAAGACTAACATACTCAAATTTGAGGTAAAATGAGCAAGTTTAGCCTAGTGAATCGACTTTCTCTTGAAGACGGTAAATCTGGAAATACGGGACTGGACACCCGAGACTTCTTGGACCCATATGGTGACTATTCTTTGGAAATTTCACTTAGATCCCTTAATAAAAGTTGTAGGGAACCTCTTGAAGCAAAACATATCAAAATTTCAGATGAAACGAAGAAGGATAAGTAGGTAAAAACTCGATATTTCGGAGATAGGTATACTGGACGTTTTGGTGCTAGAGCCAGGAGCTTCGGACGTCTATAGAAAATTATCTAGAATGAATCTGGCCTATATTTCTTCATGAAAAATATACTTTAGAGTCTTGGCTATAACCTGGTAAAATTGTATAATTTTCGGAGGTCATCCGGGTATTTTAATCGAAATATTTCAAGAACTTCGCAATCTGATCTTAACCGAAATTACATGTTGTATTTGTGTGAATTATATCTTCTTGTGTGAAACTCTTTTGGGCATGTGTTCTTCATGAAATTGTTACCTTGTTGTCTTGTCTATCACATGTCCTGATTTTATGATTTTTGAGAATCATATGGATTTTTAATTTAAATGTTTTCTAAAATGGTACAAGCTGGAATTTAGTAAACTTCAAAAGGCATGATATATGGACTATTCTAAATTGTATGGACTCCATGTATTGTACTGTTATGAATAATGGTGTCTTGCTGCATGTATGATGATGATTGGAAATGCATATATGAATAAAAGGATGAAAATGATCTTGATTGCCATCACATCACATGCCATGTTAAAATTGAATTATAATTGAAGATGTGAATTAAGATAAGTGAGAAGGCCGTCGGAGGTGTGTGCCGGAGGCTCCTCGCGATGCCAGGTTGGGTGCGAGTGATAAATTGTGGGATGCAAACATTGGTCCCTGGGAAGAAAGATTGATGAGATCCTTGTGAAAGATAAGAATTGAAAGTGAATCGTGTGCATGGGTGTATGCATATGGCATGATGCATGATCTGCTTATGAAAGTAAATAGATGCTATTTGATATTGAAAATGTGATCATGAAGGTATGAATGGATCTCATGGTGATGTATGCTTGATAGTATGGATGATATGAATCATGGTGGTATATGCACTTATGGCATAGTGATATATGCACGAATGCTTGATGATAAGTCAATGGTGGTATATGCACATATGGCATGGTGATATATGCATGAATGCTTGATGATAAGTGCATGGTGAGCGGTGCTATCTCTTTTACAAATTTTTGAACTCATATCATGAAAGTGGTAAAGATTTGATAGATTATAAGTCACGAATAAGCATGGCATAAAATTTGAACCAGATGTTTATTGCATTTTGGTATTTGAAAATGTTTGAGAAATGTGTTTGGAAAGGTTATGAAAGGATATATGCTTTGTGAAATGATATATGAAATGAGAAATGCTATACGAAAAGGTTAGCGGATGACCTAAGTTGTGAAAGATTATGTGTTTTGATTTTTGAAACCGATTTATGATATATATTTTGTTTGGCTTTATGAATTGTAGAGGATGTTGTTGTGGATTGATACTAATGCTCAATATCACTGTGAGCTTAATGAGAGGCTTTTAGGTATACGTACTAATTTAGAATATCCTCATTTTGTTACAGGGTGTTATACGTGACTATGGTAGATATTTGAGCTGATGTTTGGCTAATGAAATGGACCATTGACGTGTGAACTAATGAGATTGACGATCTTGCAATCCTATCAATTAAACGAGAATCGATGTTAAAACTAAATGTTACTCTCCCTCAACGACAAAACGGCTAAACTATGTCTAAACACTAACAAAACAACTTCTATGCGCTCGTTCACTCGAAGTGGTTATTCAAACCTAAATGCAATGTGAAACTCGCCCGCGAAGCCCTAAAATTTTGCTTTGATCAAATCATTGCTTCAAATCAACCTCCATCAAACCCCACGACTTTATGGACGACAAATCCACCATTTTCATGAAATCCCGAAACTACTCCAATTGAAAAAATGAGGGTTGAAAGCATGTATCAAGCATTACGATATGAAGTCAAATCTACTTAACGAGTCGTTCATGGCGAGAACCCTCTTCTTCTTTCCTTCTTCTTCTTTCTTCTTTCCTTTTCTTCTCTCTCTTTCTCGGCGAGCTCCCTGTCCCGAGCGCCCCTTGTCCTTGCAACAACTGAGGTCCACTTTCCCTTCTTTGATGACTTTTCAACATTTCTCTGTTTTTTATTTCTTCGCTATCTTTGACTTTTCAAAGCTCATATTTTACACAATGTCTGCTTGCGTGCCAGTGTCACGTGCCTCAATGTCAGTCCTCGTCCTCCACGACTCCTCTCTCTCTCTCTCAAGCATAACAGATCCTTGTTACAAAAGACCGATGTTTCTTTGAACCGGTGGATCTACATTTTCACCATCGACTTATGATATTGCCAGTTATATTAAAGACACTCATTTCATCTATGCTTGATGTTCATCTCATCTCTGCTTCAGTGAACTTTGAGCTACATATAGTTTTTTTTTTTTTGGTTATGGATGTCCAAGTTTTCTTGGGTATGGTGGACTGGTACTCAGAGCTAGATCTGACAACTTCAAAAAGCTGTTAAAAAGAAAGAAAAAAAAAACAACTGAAGATAGAAAGAATGCGAGAATCAACACTAAAAAAAAAAAAAAAGATGCGAGAATTTCTTTTGTGCTCAAATGTGTCAGCTGAAGAAACCATGTAAGTAACTTGTAAGGCGGCGAATTTTCTAAAGCAGCAAGGAAAGATCAAGTCGTCTCACCGATGTTCATAGGGTTACTTAAGATTTTAGTGTGCAATTGTTTGATTAGGTCATACAGTGAAATATATCTATAGCTTAACATCATTGACCATTTTTGCCAGTTGCGTATTCACTAATTAGATATTCACATCATTCTCCTTTTATGAGCAATGTAATTTCATCATTCTTTTGCTAATACAAGTGTTGCATCTCAGATGCTCTGAGTAGCAGCGCCGTCGTGAAGAGGATGCAGGTCTTCTCTTCGCGTTTCAAAGAGCTGTGGGAAGAATGGGAGCTCCATGGTGTCGTGTTCCTCAGCTTCACCCTCCAAATTCTGCTCATTTGTATGGGCAATCACCGCAAATACATCTGCTCTGCCTTGTTCAGGGGGGTCGTTTCCTAATGGCTGATTCAGTTGCGCTCTATGCGCTCGGCATAATCACGAACGAGCTCACAAAGTTAAACAGCCAAAGTGTGCACGTGGACACCCAGCTGAACGCATTCTGGGCGCCATTCCTCTTGTTACACTTAGGAGGCCCCGACACCATCACAGCATATGCCCTAGAAGACAATGAGCTCTGGTTGAGGCACTTGTTGGCACTAGTCACCCAAGCAGGAGTGACATTTTATGTCTTCCTGATGGCATGGACCGGCCCAAAGATATCCATCCTTGCCATCGTGGTGATTCTTGCCGGGCTTGTCAAGTATGGTGAAAGGGTTTATGTGCTCTGGACTGCCAGCAGTGAGCAGTTCAGGGAAGCCATCCCCGACCCGCCTCCTAATTATTCCAAGATATTGGAGCAACATTGTTGATGATGGCTGAGGGCTACGATGTCATACTGCTCAAAGTGATCAAGGTCCGCAATGCGTGTGGATGGTGCCAATCTTTCGTCTCCAGAGAAAGACCTCAATTTGGAGCAACGTTATAAGCGTAAGCAAGGAGAATTGCTTGTGGCCAGAGGCTTGGTCGAAATATTCCGACGCCTTTTCGCGGATCTCCTGCTGAGTTTTGAGGATCGCGACACAAGTAGGTTGGTGCTCAAGGATAAGAATTTCCTTGCAGTCTTCAAGATCATCGAGATTGAATTGGGAATCATGTACGATTTGCTCTACACAAAGGCCAAGGCAATCCATACTAGTTGGGGCTTGGCTCGTTGCATAACTGGATTGGTTTCAATCTGCATCGTATTGGTACTCTTCATCCTGATCAAGGATCCAAATTACACAGTGGCTGATCTTTATTTGACCTTTATACTGCTAGCAGTGGCCATATTCGTGGAGATTTATGCTTTCGCTTTTCTTCTTTTTGTTGGAAAACTCTCTTCAGGTATTTTGAAGTTGACAAAACATTTTCCTCAGTCTAGTCTGATGACTTGCAGATTCTACTGACAAAGTCTGAAGATCAAAGTCTGAAGACTTATAGACTCTACTGGCAAAGTCTGACGACAGCAAGACTCAAGTATTCAAAGTCTATCCTCATGGACAGTTTCCAGATCAAAATTTCTATTCTTATTTTATACGATTCCAACGGCTATGGAATATTTTTCTACTGGATTCAACACTAGAAGATCCTATTTCCTTATTCGTATATATATAGACTCGCAGATTATTCTTGGAAAGATTTACTTATGGAAACCGAGATCTTGATTGTATGTGCGAACATGATTGATGGACTATCTACACTTGCCTTAAAGAGCTCGAGATCTCTCTAATTGATTCTGTCCAACTGGTTGATTGGAAGAACTTCTTTGGAAGGTGCCAACGGTCATGAAGGCATAAAGAAGTATATAAGAGAGATGCTCTAGTTGTTGAAGGGTGCCGAATAGAAGAATTCCAAAGTCTGAATCTCCATTTATATTGTGCGATCTTATTCTTTGAGTGTTATATGTAATCAAAAGAGAGATCATACTATGGTGAGAACTTGAGGAAGTGTAGTGAGTTTCTACACTATGGACTCAAAAGCATGAGACTGTAATCACTCATTTGATTCATAGTGAAATCCAGCCAGAAGGGCTGTCCGTGCGGGAGAGTGGACGTAGGCTTGAATTAAGCCGAACCACTATAAATCTTGAGTCTTGATTCTCTATCCCTAATCCTTTATCTTTCATTGCTTTCGATTGCTGTGGTTGTTGAGTTTTAATTAATTAATCTCGCGTTCTGTTTAATTGGTTTGAATTTATCTTAATCACCTATTCACCCCCCTCTAGGTGATAATCCTAGCCCTAACAATTGGTATCAGAGCTCGTGTGCTCGTTTTTAAGAAGTGTCTTTACTTCTAAGTAAAAGATCTATGGCTAGTATGTTTCTTGCAGGGTTGGTTGAAGGTCAAAGCAATACCAGACCTCCATACTTTGATGGAAAAGACTACAGCATATGGAAAAACACGATGAAAGCATTCCTAAGATCGAAGGATCCTTTGGAATGGGAAGTGGTTGATAAAGGAATCATTCCCGCCGCCGCATCAAGTTGAGAGAGAGGAAAAGAAGCCGCGATCCCACTCTACCGACTCAAGAAGAAATCACTAAGAGACAGACTCTTGACGCCAAAGCTATTTACTCCTTATATTGTGCTTTATCCCCTACTGAGTATAACATAATATCTTATTGTGATACAGCAAAAGAAGTCTGGGATAGGCTTCACATTACCTATGAAGGGACTGATCGTGTGAAAGAAACGAGGATCAATATTCTCTTGGGACAATATGAAGTCTTTAAGATGAGATCGGGAGAATCAATAAGCGACATGTTTAGTTGCTTTACTGAAATTGTGAATGGTCTTGAATATCGGGGACATCCAATCTCAGGTCATATGAAGGTCAACAAACTCCTACGAGGACTCTCTAAAGGCGGAATCATATAAAAATCTCAATAAGAGAGACTCGAGAGGATTGCTCCACTCTCTGTAGAAGAACTGGTTGGAACTCTTCAATCTTATGAAGTGGAACAGAACAATGAAGAGGAAGATTCAAAAGGTAAGAAATCTATTGCCTTAAAGTCTAATGACTATTATGATGCTACAGATTCTGAAGAAGATCTAGATGATGAAGAACTGGCACTCATGATAAAGAGATTCAGAAAGTTAAACAGAAAAGGAAGGAAATTCAATTGGATGAAACAAAGTTCGCAAAGGTTTCAGAACAAGTCAACAGGGGAAGATGATTCTAACAAAGAAGTGACTTGCTTTGAATGCAAGAAAAAGAGACACATCGACCCAACTGTCCCTCGTTAAAGAAGAGAAAAGGAAAGGCGAGAAATACAGAAAAGCACTCAAAGCGAGACTTGGAGTGATGCGAATGTGAAGGAAGTGATGATGATTATGCCAATATCTGTTTGATGGCATAATCGGACTCGAACTCAGATCTTGATCAGCACACGGACTCGCACGGTGAACTCGAGGTGTTAACCTAAAAATTCCTGTCAAAGTTTCTAAATATATTGATGAAGCGTGTCTTAGTCGAAAACCTCTCTTAAGAGGATCTCCGAATTGAAAAGGGAAAATTCTGCATTGAAGCAACAGGAAAAACTTTTGAAAGAAAAGTCGATCGGTTGGAAAGGGACTTTCTTTGTTATGAAAGAAAACTCAGACTCTGTTTCAAATGAAAATAGTCTTTTGAAAAATGATATTACTAATATATCAAAAAGATTTTCAAATGGTTCTGAAAAGTTGGATAAGATTCTTTCAATACAAAGACCATATTTTGATAAGTTAGGTCTTGGTATGACTTGAAACTATTCCACTAATTGATTTTCCAAAGGTAAAGGAAAGAATCGCAGAGACCAGCCAAAGCTGTCTATAGGAATCATTTCAGAAAGTCTTTGTAAAACCTGTTGGCGAAATGCCTTAAATTGTTCCAAGTGTAAAAGCTCGAACATTTTAAGAAATAATGTCCTTTGGTTTGGAGACTGTTAAAAGAGTCGGGCTAAGATCAATTTCTTGTTCTAACACTTACGGACCCAAGATGATATGGGTACCAAAGAAAGCTTGAATCTATGATATTTGCAGGGTTACTATCAAAAGGAAGATTAAATGGTACCTTGATAGTGGCTGCTCAAGACATATGACAGGGAGACTCAAATTGTTTCATAAGTCTTGTCCGGATAGACGGAGGAAAAGTTTCTTTTGGTGGTAACAATAAAGGAAGGATTACTGGTCGAGGAACAGTAAAGATTGGAAGCTTATCAATCAAGAATGTTTCCTTAGTTGAAGGATTAAACTACAATTTGCTTAGTATAAGCCAGTTGTGTGATACTGGTTTCAAGATCAATTTCCAGGAAGAAACTTGCTCTGGAATCAGTAAAGACTTTTCTCAATCTTTCACTTTGGACGAAGACATGGCAATATCTATCTTCGGATGTGAATCAAGAAAGATCACGAGTGCTTAATATCGTACAAGATGAAGCCGATCTATGGCATAAAAAGCTAGGCCATATCAACATGAAGCAAATCAACAAGATCTCTTCCAAGAAACTTGTTCGAGGATTGCCTATTATAAATTACTCAAAGTCTGATCTATGCACACCTTGCGTACTAGGTAAACAGGTAAGAAACTCTTACAAATCAATAAATAAAGTTTCCACTAATCATGTATTGCGGCTTCGCATATGGACTTGTTTGGACCTACCGAACACAAAGCATTGGTGGAAAAAGGTTCTCGTCTGGTAATAGTGGATGATTATTCACGATTTACTTGGGTCTACTTTCTTTCAAGTAAGTCTCGAGACTTTCTCTCTCTTTTCAAAGTTTGCTAAGAAAATACAGAATGAGAAAGGTCACACTATTTCAAGCATTCAAACAGACCATGGAGGTGAGTTTGAAAATCAAGACTTTGCTAAATTCTGTGATGAATTTGGTTTTCAACATAAATTCTCCTCTCCATATACACCAGAACAAAATGGAGTTGTGGAAAGGAAGAATAGGTCTTTACAAGAAATGGCAAGAACTTTGTTAATTGGAAATAATATTTCTTCAAGATTTTGGGCTGAAGCTGTTTCAACTGCTTGCTATATTATAAACCGTGTGTTTTTAAGACCAATTCTTGAGAAAACCCCTTATGAAATTTTCAAAGGAAAGAAACCAATAGTTTCTTATTTTCAAGTATTTGGTTGTAAATGCTTTATTCTAAAGAATGCTAATGATCGTATTGGTAAGTTTCAAGAAAAATTAGATGAATGATTTTTTCTTGGTTACTCAACTACAAGCAAAGCCTACAGAGTCTTCAACAAAAAGACTCAGACTGTGGAAGAATCAATGAATGTCAAATTTCAAGAATCTCCACAAGTTCAACAAATTCAGAATGAAGATTCAGAACCTGTTACAGACTCTGAGGGGACTATCTCTATTGAAGCTGTTAACAATCCAAAATCAAAACAACAAGCTACTGATGGAGAATCTTCTCAAGAAAAGATCATCAATCTATCAGATTGTCCAGTAACTGGAAGCACAAATCTAGTCATCCTGAAGAACTCATTATTGGAAACATTAATGAGGGAATTCGAACAAGATCCAAAAGGCGAGAAGAGTCTAGTGTTGTTGCTCTTATTTCTAAAATGGAACCCAAAATATTGAAGAAGCTTTAACTGATGAAAGCTGGATTGAAGCAATGCAAGAAGAACTCAGACAATTCAGCATTAACGACGTATGGGAATTGACTCCTAAACCAAAAGGCAAATCAGTTGTTGGAGCTAAATGGGTATTCAGGAACAAAGTTGATGAAAAGGGCAAAGTAACGAGAAACAAAGCAAGACTCGTGGCTAAAGGATACACGCAAGAAGAAGGCATAGACTATGATGAGACCTATGCTCCAGTAGCAAGGTTAGAAGCAATCAGATTATTACTTGCTTTTGCTTGTTACAAGAATTTCAGGTTATTTCAAATGGATGTCAAAAGAGGATTCCTGAATGGACTTATTCAAGAGGAAGTCTACGTGGAACAACCGCCTGGTTTTGAAGACTCAAAGAAACCAGACTTTGTGTTCAGACTGAAGAAAGCCTTATACGGTTTGAAACAAGCACCTCGAGCTTGGTATGAAAGGTTAAGCAATTTTTTAATTCAAAATGGCTTTTCTAAAGGAAAGGTAGACACTACTCTTTTTATCAAAAAGAAGGTAAAAGCTTTTACTTGTTCAGATTTATGTTGATGACATTATATTTGGATCAACTAATGAGTCTTTGTGCAAGAAATTTTCTAAGACTATGCAGGATGAATTCGAGATGAGCATGATGGGTGAACTATCCTTTTTCCTTGGTCTACAAGTGAAACAACTAAAGGAAGGGATATTTATTCATCAAGAGAAATATGCAAAAGAACTTGTTAAAAAGTTCGGTCTAGAAAACTGCAAGAAGACTGACATACCAATGTCAAGTTCCTTGAAGATAGACAAAGACGAAGCATGGAAGAAAGTCGATCAGAAATTATACAGGAGTATCATTGGATCACTTCTTTATCTCACTGCATCTAGACCTGACATATTATTCAGTGTTTGCATATGTGCTAGATTACAATCTGATCCTAAAGAATCTCATTTAAGTGCTGCTAAGCGTATTATTAAATATGTTGCTTCTACTGCTAAGATTGGTCTTTGGTATCCCAAAGAAGGAGACTTTACCCTTCTTGACTATTCAGACGCAGATCTTGCAGGTTGTAGAGTTGAAAGAAGAAGCACTTCAGGTACTTGTCAATTGCTTGGAAACAGGGCAGTATCTTGGTTTTCAAGAAAACAAAGTACTGTGGCTCTCTTAACAGCAGAAGCAGAATACGTAGCCCTTGGGAGTTGCTGTTCTCAAATACTATGGATTAAACAACAACTACAAGACTTTGGGATTAAAGACTCTTGCACAGAGATCAGATGTGATAATATCAGCGCAATTAATCTTACAAAGAATCCTATCCTACATTCAAGAGCAAAGCATATTGAGATTCGACATCATTTTATAAGAGATCATGTTCAGAACAAAGGAGTCTTGATACAGGTCATAGACTCAAAGAATCAATTGGCAGACATCTTCACAAAGCCACTTGAGAAAAGCTCTTTTGAGTCTATTTGCTCAAGACTCAATATTTTATCTCTTGAAGAATGTTGAAGCTCAGACTCACAATCTTAGAGTCTGACAGAGTATTAGACTCATAAGGGTACGAGGCGAGAATACCAATCGACACGACTGTAAGTTTACTTATTTACTTAAATCTGTTAGTTCGAAAAGGTAAGTTTATTTACTTATCTCTAATTGAGTTTATTAAGGCAGTTAATTTCAAAAATGGGAGGTTACCAATTTATTAAGGCAGTTATTTGTTTTTAAAAGGAAATTCTTAATATTTCTAAAATTCCGCGACGCTTGATATACCCCGATTCAGTTGTCTTTTATACTCATCTTCTCCTTCGTTTTTACTACTCAAAAACCCTAGATCAAAAAGTTTTCACTCCTCTATAATTTTTCTCTCAAATTTCTACATCTCAAAGCTCTCAACTTTCTTGCGAATCAAGTGCGAAAGTTTCTCCAAAAGTTCTACAAGAAAGTGACAATGTCCTACCAAAGAAAGTCTTCGAGGATTGCAAACAGGGGACCACAAGGCTCTGGAGAGGGTCCTACGCACTTCGACCTTACAGAAGAAAGCGACTTTCCTACAGAACAACAGTCTCCTCAACGTTCTCAGCAGCGCTCCTCCTCAACCAGACCTCATGATCATCGCCCTCAACATGCAGAAGAAGTTCTCGAAGATATCAAACCAGTAAGATCACTCAAGCCTGCTTTTGTATATAGGCTTTACTCTGCATTGAAGGAAGGTGGTTCTGCTATGACCTTTATTGATGAATTTCTGAAAGAAAAGGGTTATAAAAATGAGACACACTTCCTCACCATAATGGAAAGATCAGGTGTTGTTCCTGCTAGAACAGCAGCAAAGGCTTTTGCAAACTTTCCCAGTGACCCTAGGTTTGGTGGTTTTAATCAACCAGAGGGAAAGGATGATGATGAGAAGATGTTCTTACACTTTAAGCCTTGGATGGGTATGGCTACAAACCTTCGAGGAAAGAAGGATGAACTGTTTCGATTTGATGGACACAGGAAGGTGTACGAAAAACTGCTGAAGCGTGGAGTGATGAATCCACGGACGGTAGACTTTGATTTTCTGGATTTACTAAGCATTCATCTTAGAGAGAAGTTTGAAAAGCTTTAATTGCACAAGTTCTGCACTGAATGTGATAAAGCTTACACTGAATTAACCACATACTTTTACTCCAATATCAGCTTTCTTGATGCGAACAGCTTTTCATTTAGTGTGCGAGACAGGGACTATATTGTTGATGTGGACACACTAGCAGATGTAATGGGTGTGGAAAGAGGTGCTTTCCAATCCATCTCTGTGTCTGTAAGTCATGTCACCTTGGAACTTGCAAGAGACCGAATTGCTGAAGGACGGCTCTCTTACTCCAGAATGAATGCAACCAATATTCTACTTCACAAAATTGTGATCAACTGTCTTAGACCAAAGTCTACATCAAAGACAGATGTATCAATATCAGAGGCAAAATTGATGTGTGCAATCAAGCTGGGTCTTAACTTTTCCTTGCCACATACTATCATGTTTCACATGTACAGGACAATGGCAAAGGACAAGGGACAACTCCCTTATGCTGCTCTCATCACACGTCTCTTCAGACACTTGAACATTCAGTCTCCTCATGCTCTCTCTGTGAAGACTATTGACCAAATGGTCATTGGTTTGAGGATGATAACCAAGATGCGTCTGAAGGAGCTCAGCAAAAAGTTAGAGCAGTTCAAGGAAAAGACTCCTGTCAAGACAAGACCAGACTCTGCTGCGTCAAAAAGAAAAGGAAAGGAACCAATGGCTGGTCCTACAAAGAAGAAGAGAAGGGCAATCATCTTGGAGGATGACGAAGATGAGGATGCTTTGCCTATCTCTCGCTCTTGTCTCACGTTTTCGTACCTATTCCATTTGTTCCGAACAACATTTTACGAAGACACCGAGAAAGGACTTCGGGGAAAGGGATCCTCACAAGAAGAAGCAGAAGAAGAAGAGAAGAAAGAAAAAGAGAAGGAAGAAGAAGAGAAAGAAGAAGAAACAGAAAAAGAAAAAGAGGAAGGAGACGAGACAGAGAAAGAGAAAGAAGAAGAAGAAGCAGAGAAAGAGGAAGAGAAAGAGGAAGAACCTGCACAGACAGATTCTCCAGCAGAAAAGGTTGATAAAAAACACACTATCAATGAGGAATCTCCTCAAAAAGAAGAGTTTTTCTCTCATCCAGAGGGTATTGAAACAGGGGGAGATGAACAAAGAGAATATACTCCTCTTTTGCTGACTTTTACAAGTACAAGTGTTAGTCGATCGCCTCCACATGCTGAAGATATTCCCGAGGGAGAGGCATCATCTCCACACATTGATCTTCCTTCTGATGTTCCCACTGGTTTGACTCCCTCATCAGATAAAGTTGACGCAAGCACTCAGACTGAAAATTCAGATTTTGGCAAACTGCTTGAAATCATCTTGGAGCTTAAGGGCCAAATCTATGCTATGGGGTATGAATTTCAGACTCTGCAAAATGAAAATCATGCCATGTTCATCACCATGCATGACCATATCAAAGATGTTCGGCGTCGATTGAGGCCACGAGGCAAAGGCACCTTTGCTCTTGCTCAACTACGGGAAGATTTGAGGAAGCTCGAAGGCTTTGTCAAGTCAATGGAGGACTTCAAACTTGTTCGCATTCCTCGTGCTCCTTGATTTTTTTGATGCTGACAAAAAGGGGGAGAAGACTTTGCAGATTTCAAGACTTTCACTCACTATCTTCTATCCTCACTCCAAAACCAATCTTTCATCCTTTTAACATCTTTTTGGTTTATTATGATTGTGTTTGATAATTTGACTTGATCTTGAGTTTGTTGAATGTGTGCTCATTATTGCATCGCTTAAGCTTTCAAAATAGATAAAGATAGTAATGTCTCGTATATGACTAATGAGTTTTCGTGGATGCAGATCTCGGGTATTGTGGTACGTCGTGTACGGGACATCCGTGTACAGGATAATTTCTACTATCTTATTCTAACCTTTTATGAGATATCAATGTTTGCTTAAGAGTTGCATTGCAGGGTATTTATATTCAAATCTGCATGAAAGTTTTGTCACCATCAAAAATGGGGAGATTGTTGGAAAACTCTCTTCGGGTATTTTGAAGTTGACAAAACATTTTCCTCGCCTAGTCGATGACTTGTGCATTCTACTGACAAAGTCGAAGATCAAAGTCTCGAAGACTTATAGACTCTACGGGCAAAGTCTGACGACAGCAAGACTCAAGTATTCAAAGTCTATCCTCATGGACAGTTTTCAGATCAAAACTTCTATTCTTATCTTATACGATTCCAACGGCTATGGAATATTTTTCTACTGGATTCAACACTAGAAGATCCTATCTCCTTATTCGTATATATATAGACTCGCAGATTATTCTTGGAAAGATTTACTTATGGAAACCGAGATCCTGATTGTATGGGCGAACAGGATTGATGGGTTATCTACACTTGCCTTAAAGAGCTCGAGATTTCTCTAATTGATTCTGTCCAACGGGTTGATTGGAAGAACTTCTTTGGAAGGTGCCAACGGTCATGAAGGCATAAAGAAGTATATAAGAGAGATGCTCTAGTTGTTGAAGGGTGCCGGATAGAAGAATTCCAAAGTCTGAATCTCCATTTATATTGTGTGATCTTATTCTTCGAGTGTTATATGTAATCAAAAGAGAGATCATACTGTGGTGAGAACTTGAGGAAGTGTAGTAGAGTTTCTACACTGTGGACTCAAAACCATGAGACTGTAATCACTCATTTGATTCATAGTGAAATCCAGCCAGAAGGGCTGTCCGTGCGGGAGAGTGGACGTAGGCTTGAATTAAGCCGAACCACTATAAATCTTGAGTCTTGATTCTCTATCCCTAATCCTTTATCTTTCATTGCTTTCGATTGCTGTGGTTGTTGAGTTTTAATTGATTAATCTCGCGTTCTGTTTAATTGGTTTGAATTTATCTTAATCACCTATTCACCCCCCTCTAGGTGATAATCCTAGCCCTAACACTTTTCTCCGATAAGACGGCTTGTTGGTTGATTAGGAAAAGAAATTTGCAGTCTTGGATTTCATCAATTGGTTGCAACCACTGACTAAACGGCGCGGATGGTCGGATCACATGGCTCAATTCAGCCTATTGAGCTTTGCAATTAAAGAGAAGCACCTCCCTTGCCATCAGATCCTCGAATTTCTGCACATTGATGAGAATATCGAGAAACTCTTTTATAAGCATCACAAGAAAGTGACAGAAGATCTAAAAGAATTTATAATGTTGCATGTCACAGGAATGCAGTCCCCACTGACCACCACCGGGAGCGAAAGATTAAAAAGGGAGAATTTGAAATGGAGCATTGAGTTGGAGTTCGACCAAAGCATCCTCATTTGGCACATCGCAACCGAAATGTGTTGCCACCCAAGTTATCGAGATAGTTTGGAAAACTCTGTCATCAAATCAAGATCAAATATCAATAAGCACTTGTCTCAATACATGTTCTATATCCTCATTGTTAAATTAATGTCTTGAGTTTGAATTTGGATAATAATTTGTTAAATCGAATCTGTTGGTAAAGATTTTCTCAAGTGAATTAGAAATCGAATGAAGAAAGAAGAAACAATTTCCTTTTTGGATTTTTTCTTTTGAATTTGTAAAACAAGACAAAAAGAGGAAATAAAAGATAAAATAAAAATCTTCTTTCTTCTGCAGAAGCCTTGTTACGTCGAAGAATCAAAAGTGGTGGGCCCATGTCAAATTGTTGACCTTTGGGCGCACACACATATAAAAGGGCGTTACTTTTTGGTTGGAAAAAGTGACGTGAAGCCCTAAAAATTGAAGGAGGAACACGTCCGTCCAAAGAGCGTCACATAAAGAGGAGCCATCACCCGATCAAGAAAAGGAGAATACGGAGCAGTACGTATGGGGAAAACATAGATGTTGTTCTTGTTTTTGATCCCTGTTGATATATGTACCGATATTCGAACCGAACTACGTAAATTTCTAGTGTTCTTATTATTTCTCGTTTATTTCTCTAGCGATTTTGCGTTAACGTAAATTGCAAGCTGCTATCATTTTCACGTATTATATTCCAACACTCATCATGTACCTTGTGATGTTGCCAATTGTGATTGGACGCATCAAGTTTCAAGAAACCTACGTTGAGGCCATGAGATTCTTAATGAGCGTAAGAACATAGCACACGAGGACACAGACCATGAAGCACCTCCTACGGACAATGAAGGATTCTGTGCGAGTGCTCGGCGCCATATCAAGGAGGGGATGAAGCGCAAATTCGACTTGACTACTGCCTGCAACGAGCTGCGGAATCAGGTGAATACAGAGCTGAAATTGACGGTCTCAAAGGGAGACCGGAGCAGTTACGTGCTGTTCCACGGGTGTCAGCTCGCCTCACAGCTGGAGGAGATCTGGGATCTTGGGGAGAAATGGGAGATAATAAGTGGGGTGTGGGTTCAGATGTTGTGTTATGCAGCGACTAGCTGTAAAGGGAGTTATCATGCACAGCAACTGAGGAGAGGAGAGCTTCTAACTCATGTCTGGCTCATGATGGCTCACTTTGGCTTGACTGATCACTTCCAGATTCCACATGCCCCTGCTATAGCTGAGCTGATTATGCAGTAGGATGACAATTTTGGTTTTATTTCAAGCATAAATTGTAATTATATAAAAGGTTTAGCATGCTATTCTATATTGGACATGCTTAACCAATTGGGACTTCCTTTGTGAAACTTATGAATTTAGGACGATGTTACTCAATGGTGATTAAATATTTGTTGAGGCTGATGACCGGAAACGTATGTATCGTTTTGATTTCTTACTTTAAATTTAATTACCATTGCTTTGGTGATCATGAGTACAAAATAATGTGTGTTGTGCTGAGGATTAACCATCACGTAATATCTTCTTGTGCAGTGACTAATCATCGCTGCAACGAAGAGTATCATAACTGACTTGAAGAAGGGTCAAAGATTACATGGTGATAACTTTGATATCTGGCACCGAAAAGTGCAATTTGGGTTGGAATAACAAGAAGCGACAGAGTTTTTGAACCAAGATATTGACCCTGCCCAAGGAAACACTGCTCAAGCTACGAGAGATCGAGAGGCTTTTGGAGCCTGGGAGAAAAGGGACAGTGAGGCTCTTGCTACATTGTTAGTTGTATAAGGACGATCTCATAAGAGAATTTGGGCGTTTCCCTATAACATGGGAGATGTGGATTTCACCACCAAATGACATGCTATGAGAAATGCTCACCGGATCGTTGACCGTTAGGATTGACATTTATAAGAAACACTCCAATCATACTTTGAATTAACATCTGCGTGAGATGTCAAACATGATAAATGAGCTTAACTCAGCTGGCCATGTCCTCCCAAACAAGCAAGAAGTCCAAGTTGTCATCTTAGCCTTCCTAATAGTTGGGAACAAAGGAAGGTTAACCTGACTCATGGTGAGAGCATCAAGACGTATTGATAACATCATGAATTTGTTTGCTGGGGAATGTCCCTCGACAAAAATCTTTCATCAAAGAGGCAGAGCTTTGGGTTTATTGTTTGTAATGGTCCTGTGTCGCTCCGGAAAGGAAGTAACTGATCTAAACTACTGGCAAAAGTAAAATCCGGGAAAACAGGAGAAAAGTGAAAGTGCGATTGAATGTAAAGGTGTGATAAAATGAAATATAACAACTGAAAACAGAATGATTGATTGTTGATTTGGCATAAGGTCCTTTCATTGATGCCTTTTCAGCTATTTATATGTGGCACCCCCAAAACCCGATAGGGTCGCCACAGATACTACGCGTTAAGAATCTAAGGCAAAAAAACAACTTATACGACGATAGTAGAAAGAATTGAAATTCAGGCCGAGGCTTAGGCGTAAAATTTCTTTTTTTGAAAAGGCTTTAGGGATTTGCGCAGCTCACAGCGAAAATAAAAGGCGAGTCTCACCATCTCTCCACTTCCCTAACGATAGCACAATGCACACCAACTATTTTGATTGAAAGAAAACACAAGGCCGAACCACTTTTATTTACATATATATATTTGCGAAGGGTTTTCCACGGGTCGGTACAAAAAGGGTAGGCCAAGACTCTTCCATACGCTCGGCCTTCAACCCCAAAAAGGAACACGCAACCCACTATAAACAACGTGTATAGACCTCCCCTCGGACTGCTAGTGTCGGCCATATCCCAAAAAGTTGCCAACTCCTACTCCTCACGCGCGGGCCGTCACACCCATCCTGGTGCGTCAAGCGGTGGGGGTGGTAGCATCCCCATCATCACTCTGTCGTGGCGAACGTGGACGGACACGTACTCCTGAATGACCGAGCCCCCAGACAGACCCACGTCATAAGTCACGATCGCGCGAACCCGTATGAACGTCAAACCAGGTACGGTGGGACAATCGATCTCCAACAACTCGACCTCCACATCAGACGGAATGCCGTAAAATACTCTCCGCGTGACGGTAGGGAGTGGCATCATGCTAATCTGAAATGTTGGTCCCTGAAGGGGTGAGTACAACCACTCAGCAGGTAAAGGAATCCAATCACCACTCAATGCATTTAAACAATACGAACAATTACATTATACATGTCATTCATGCATTCTAGCGTACTTACCTCGAAGCCATGTACATACCATCATACATCATCATCACAATCATAATATGTACATATCATAGACTACGAATGATCATCATCATCATACCATATCATCCATACATGTCAACATGTCACCATGTCATCATGTCATCATGTCATTATATCATAGGTGATTATCATCATATCATGTCACATATGCATATCATCATGCCATATCATCCCTGCATGTCATCATCATATCTTATCTACATGCCATCATGTCATCATGTCATTATATCATAGGTGATTATCATCATATCAGGTCACATATGCATGTCATCGTGCCATAGGTAATCATCATCATGTCATTATATCATAGGTGATTATCATCATATCATGTCACATATGCATGTCATCATGCCATATCATCCATGCATGTCACACCTGCATATCATCATGCCATAGGTAGTCATCATCATGTCATGTCACATATGCATGTCATCATGCCATATCATCCATGCATGTCACACCTGCATATCATCATGCCATAGGTAGTCATCATCATGTCATGTCACATATGCATGATTTAATTTCCACTTTTAATTCTCAATTGATCATCACATCACTCTTTCTCGGGATCATCCATCCCATACTTTACACTCGCACCCTATCCAGGCATTGCGAGAAGAACCTCCGGCATTCAGCCATTCATGGCCACCGGGCATCCGCACCCCACATCCCGGGCATCTCGCACCCCAACTGGCATCACGAGGCATCCCCTCGGGCAAAGACCTCCGAGGCTTCCGGCACCCAACCATTCCGGGCATCCTGGTACTCCCAGGGCCATCCGGTCATGTATCTCTATACATTCCGGGCATCATCAACCTCCACAAACAGCTTCCTCATTTATCATTGTTCATGTTTGCCAATTTAGGTCTTAATTTACCATGCACATGATGTAATGGTAAAACAAAATCACCTTCGTTCTTATACATGCATCATCAATCATTAACATACGTACAGTAAAATGCAATCACTCATAGTAATTAGATCCTTATGGAATATATGCCACTCAAAACAATTTACTTACCAAATTCATTTAGAATTTACTTAAATTCCAACTTATCCTATTTTGCAATTATTTAAATTAAATAATCACACAAATTCCAAATTCATGCAATTAAAGCATATGATAATTTAATACAATAAAATAGTGATTTTCTACAGAAAAACACATAGCCAATCAATTTCTACACAAAAGGTAATATTACTAAAATTACCGCATGGAATCTTGGACAAAGGCAGAATGTGCAGTTTTCTAAGTAATTCAATTAAAATGCCCAAACGACCTCCGAAAATTATGAAATTTTACCAGGTTATATTTAAGACACTAAATTAGGTTTTTCATGAAGAAATCTAGGCCAAATTCGTTTTAGATAAATTTCTATAGTCACACGAAGCTACGGGTCAGATTACCGAAACGTCCAGGGTCCTATGTCCGAAATATTGAGGTTTAACCTACCTATCATTCTTCGTTTTCTCTGAAATTTGGATATGTTTTACATCTAAAGATACCCTACAACTTTCATGAAGTAACTTAAGCCAAAATTCCAAAGAATAACCTCCATATGGGTCCATGAAGTCTCGGGTGTCCCGTACCGCGTCTCCAGATTTATCATCTTCAAGATCAGGTCGACTTCCTATGCTATACTTGTTCATCTTGCTTCAAATTTGAGTATGTTGATCTTTAAGGTGTGCTCTACAAGTTTCATGCAGGAGTCGAAGAGAGATTTTTGGTAAAAACCAACATGCAGCCACAAATCTACCACAAGGTCAGCAAAGTAGATCCAGATCTAGAGCCTCCATAGGATGGGGTTTTGACCCCTTAAATCTTCATCATTTTACACAAAATTTTATTATGTTGTATGTCAAGGTGTTGGCTACAACTTTCATGAAGAGATCCAAGTCAAAATCGAACTCCAAACATGCATGCAAGCTCCCACAAGATTCTGACTCCAGTGATTCATGCGAAAACAGCAAGGTTCGTCAAGAAACGACCCACCCTAGCTTCGGTTTCTTACCTTTAAACACCCAAAGATCCAACTAACATGCAAGACACACATGCAAGAGAAGAGATGGATCCTAACTTGCCTCAAACACAAAAGAAAAGGCGGACGAACGGCGGCGAACGGATGGGCCTCCTCCTCTCTCTCTTGCACGCACACTCTCTCTCCCTCTCTCTCCTTTGGGCGACACTTCTCCTTCTCTCTCTCCCCCCAACCGGTCATCTTCTCCTTTAATTTCCCCAAGAGGCAATCATTAGATTGCCTCCCCAAGACCCAATGCATGGCAAGCCCTTTTTGCCACTTGGCAAAGCTTCATGCAATGGGCTTGGGCTTGGGCCTCTTGGGCCTCTTGGGCCGACGGCAGCCCCTCCTTGTGGGCCTTAATGGGCCGGCCACTTGGCCCATTAGGGTCCACCCTGGGCCCAAGGCCCAATCAAAATTTTCTCCCCCCATTTCTTTTTTTGAATTTCTTTTAGGGACTTAATTACTAAATTTCACATAATTAAAATCCTATAATATTTTATCTATGAGAACTTTAATCTATAAAATGCATGGCCAAGCATAGACTATTCTCATTAATTTACCTTATAATCCTATTTCAAAAGTTTAATTTAAAAACACAAGCACAAAACACAAAGCCTTAAGAGAAAACTAAAGGCTAAAACACAACCCATAGGTAAATTCATTACCTATTTAAGAGCTTTAGGACACCTTAGGGCTTGCCCCTAATTTATGGGACGCCACATTATAGTGGTAACCTACAAATAATTGTCTTTTAGCGATTACCATTTTGATATTTAAAATGTTTTGGAAGTGTCAGCTCCTTGTCCATGACCGTTATGCATTGCCGATATTTTCGCTGGTGCCGACTCCTGTAACTGCTTTCATTCTTATCCTTTTGGTTTCAGCAAGCTCCCCTATCACCTTACTCATGACTCCTACTTGTCGACCCGTTGATGTTCTGGCCCACTCTCCGTGGATTCCCATGTATTGGTCCTACTCTACTCTTTCCTACCTCCAAAGCCCAATAAGCTAATTTGAGTGCTAACAGAATCATTGCATCTTGGAGGATGAGTTATTGATGTCGAATAAGGATGCTCTTGGTCATGCTCCCGTGGCTGGACAAGTATGAAGAAAGGGAAGGAAAAAGGGCTTGGGCCGAATAACAAGGGCTTCTTTAAGAAGGGAAAGAAATGCCGGTTTAAGAACGATGAGACTAAAATGTTTCGCTTCTAATGTGAGAAGAATGGACACTTTGTTCGGGGAGTGCACTGAGCAAAAGAAGGTTGGTTTTATCTTAATACTCCTAATAGAGGAAAATTATTCAAAAATCATAAATTTATCATATGGTGGCCAATTCAGTCTTCAAACTTTTAATTATGGCAAATTAACCTAAAATTTTTTGACTTCTTACCAATTTAGTTTTAGATTTTTCACTTGTACCAATTTAGTCTTAAATCTTTTGATAATTTGTCAATCTAATTGTAAATCTTTTGATGACTGGTCAATTTAGTCATTCTGATCAATTATAGCTGAAAATCGCTAATGTGGATATTAACTATCTTATGTGATGTGGTCAGTGTTGACGTAAACAAAATTTGCAATTTTTTTTTTCCTTTTTCTTTTCCTTTTTTTTTTTTCATTTTCTTTCCCTTTGGCCTGTGGCCGGTACTTGGCCATAGCTGAGGGCCCTCCTTGCCTAGGCCACGAAGGTTAGATTTGGTAAGGGTGACCCTCACTAGTGGATGACCGTTGGCCATGGCTGAGTACCAGCCATAGGCCAAAGGGAAAGAAAAGGAAAGTGAAGAAAAAAATAAAATAAAATAAAGAAAAAAATATTCACGTTAGCACCAAGCACGCCACATAGGATAGCTGTCGGCTAGTAGGCATCTACGTCAATGATTTCTAGTCAAAATTGACAAAAATTACTAAATTGACAAGTCATCTAAAGGTTTATAATTAAATTGGCAAATATCGAAAGGTTTAAGACTAAATTGGCACAATTAAAAGGTTTAGGAATAAATTAGCAAGTTATTAATAAGGTTTAAGACTAAATTGGCACAACTGAAATGTTTATGACTAAATCGGCCATCATGCAATAGATTTAGGACTTTATGGACAATTATCCTCTCCTAGTAGTGTCATGCCCCTAGGCCTTAACCTTCGCTCAAGAACACGACGTCCTCAGCCTAGGGATTAATTTGTGATCTCCCAAGAGGCATTGTCGTCCCATTCAATATTATCTTTCATTAAGCATATGCAGAAGCATGCGATCTCCAATCACCCAATCATCCAACAACAAGCAAACAATGGATAGTTAGAGAGAAAACACATTTACATACATACTGCATAACTTCCCGTTTTTTATTTATCTACATAGAACCAGTACATACTTACAAGCCCTCACTTAGGGCCGTTCTAATCTAGTCATCCCCTCTTTACGAAAAGATATCGAAAGAAGGGAGGGTTAGTTCTAGCTCCTTCTACCAAGGCAGATACCAAAAATGGTTCCCATCTCTCGTCGGTGTCCTTATGGCGACGACTCAAGCTCTAGGTCGTAGTCAGGGTCAAATTTGACGTCGTCCACGGTGCCATCAGATGGGGGCATTACTGACCAGTCAGCGTCCCCAGGTGGGCCGTCAAACTCACATAGAGGACCGTAGAAGTCTTCATTGACCCATGTGAACCAGGCCATGAACAGATGGGGGACCAAATATCCCCACACATTCATCCACCCATATCGTAGTGGTGTGGTGCTGGAAAGGAATGTCGATGGTAGTGTCCAGGACGTCTAGCATCGTCACTTCCATGTGCACAAGAAGTCCAAAATGGGAGGGTAATAGACTCATACGTCTGATCTCGAAAAGGTCAAACAACAATAGTGAGTTGAAAACTCAATAAGTAAAGATCCTAAATCTCGTGTAGATGGATGCCTTGCATCTGAGCATTACGGTTCCTGGACCTAAAGATGTCAATGACAAATCAATAGCAAAGCCTAAGCTTTGCTTTAACTATTACAGGAAAGAATCTAACCTCAACCTAAATCCCTCGAGTTCTAATCAAAGGCATACAAATCCACACGAGTCACAATTAGTGCTAATAGCTAGAATATTCACATGTGACGGATATGAACATCCACAACATTATCAACGTCTTTTAGACTCAAACATCGATCTGCAGGTCATCCTCATGCCTCTCAATTCATAAGCAGGGTCGATTAAAGCATGCACATGCCAGATAAGTCACCAAAATGACATTTAATTGACGCACATATTTCATGCAACTAATATAAATCCATGCCATATATGTGCAAGCCATAACATCACTTTCGAAGTATGTATATAGCACTCAAACACTTCACGCACGTATAGTGCCTCGAGAATCATATAGCATCCTATACTACTATACTATCTCGACTCTAGTTATCAATCACACATAGCCGAAACCCTACTGCTCTTCTAGAAACCTCCGAGACATCGTCTCGCTCACTTGAGCATAGCATCCGAAATCCATCGGGCATCATTTTGATAAATAAAAAATCTCACAAACGGCATCCTGTTGATGTGAGGGCATCTTCTCGTTCTCACTAACAAGGTATCCCATTGACTTGGGGGCATTGTCCCAAAATCCATTGATAATGGCATTCCTCGTATGACCACACGAATCAAGTATTCAAGCAATCGGTTTTATCTTTCTCATTAGTTTAAGTATGAATGCCTCAAGGGGGTGCCAAGCAATGTGTAACTCATGACCTATTATATATGCGACAATAAAGTATGTCAAGCAAGAAACTAGAATCGTGGCTTCACTCGTAACGCTCGAGTATCGGCCTAGGTTAAACCCGAATCAATTGATACACCTCAATATCGCTGAATCAACAGAATGACCTAGCTTGATGCACTTTCACGCACGTCCAAAAGCTAACGCCGTTCTAGATTTGGTAGCTCGATATGAACTCAAGCTTCGACCATGTCCTACGGATATCTATATGCAAAGATCATATCATATAACACTCGTACGATCATCCATGGCATAAATAAGGACAAGCAAAGGTAGTGATGGCAAACAATTCAAAACAACAATTGCAGCAAGTCTAGCCCAAGCGAATCATTTTCATAACCTATGCCAAAACCGAGCAACCTCAACCATCACATGTTCTACGATCAATCCCAAGCCATATAACTCAAGCATATCATGAGCAAACCGTACAAAATTAAGCACATGATGTTCCTCAACCTAGGATAGTCCTATGGCATTAAGGGTAGTCTTAAATCCAAGTTGCATAATGCAATGGCCTAGCCGACGTTTAGGAAATCTATTTACAACTAGGAGAAGGGGTGTTAGGCGGTGGCTCGAGGACAGCGAGCGGACAGCAGCTCGTGGGGAAAGAGCGGACGGGCAAGCAAACAAGTGGCACGGGGACGGCAACTTAGCAAATGGCGTGGCACAGGCGAGTGGACGAGTGGCAAGGTGTAGCAGCAACGACTTCCAGAGGGCAATGAGCGACCAGGGCGAATGGTGGGAGTAGAGGGGCGTAGCGTGAGGGAGGAAGAGAGAAAAAGAGAGAAGGAGGGAGAGGAGAAGGGTCGGTCGAGAATGAGGAGGGAAAGATGGGGAGAGAGAGAGAAAAAGAAGAAGAAAGCTTGAAGGAGGGGTTGTCTAGCATTAAATGTTCAATGCATTATTGTCCTATTTTCATCATTGCTTCAAGCTTGGGCTTCAAGAACAAATCTTCGTCCTCCAATTACTCATGTGTCTTATCTAAGATCAATGGCTTGGATTGCTTCTTGCATCTTCAATTATTGGTTAGATTAAGAGAGCAATTTGGTCATTTCCTCCATTCATGCCCAAAAGTGGCACCTACCTTATTGTCCATGGATTAACAAAGTTTGTCTCGCCTTAATTTAAATCTTAATGGGCTAGATTGAACTCACCTTTAGATCCGTTAAAGTTTGTATCCTCAAATTAGCACATTTCCTTAATTAATGCACTAACAGGCTCACTAGAAATATTTCAATTGGAAAGGTATGCCTTGATAACGTCTACAGTCGATACCTGCAATTGGACCAAGGCTTGTGGCTAAATTTTGATCGTAAATGGCTTTAATATGACCTTCATGAATTTCGATGGCATTGGTAGAATTTGACTAGACTCGAACTAAGTTCGATCCCTATCCAAGGCTTTACGCACGACTTTCAATTGAGCTTGTTTGATCCGTGAATGACCCCCAATTGTCATGTAATCAAGTAGAATCGATCAGCTTGCCCAGACTCATCGTCGTTTAGGATCAGATTTGTCATGCCCCGATCCTTAGGCACGCATCTATCCCTCAACTAGTCAATTAATAGCGATGTCTCAGGACGCATCGCCGACCCATTCATTTTAATATACGCATGCAGAAACAAATAATCCCCAGACAAAATAACAATGTGATAGAAAAGTAAAGCTATATTTTTCACAATTGAAAAACCACAACCACACTTTTATACAAGGTAAACCTCATAGTATATATTACAATACTATTAACAAGAGTCCGATCTATCGCATAATAGTTCATATTCAAGGTTTGCAAAACAAGGTGAGGTCTTAGTTCTCATCCACGTCATACTTCGGATCATCCTCGGGATCCCCCTCGAACTCCTCCTCCGGTTCCTTATCAGGGTCCTCCTCTTCAAGTTCTTCCTCCTTAGGTTTCTCCTCCTCAGGTTCTTCTTCTGGGTACACCTCTTCTTGTTCGACCTCTCCTTCTTCCATGCTCTAGCTAGAGTCTACTGCTGATTGCATGGGAGAGTCGGTTTCACTCTCGAGCTTAGGGTCTTTAGCATCCGGTCACCGCTCCATCCTTGGGATCCGCAGTCCCTTCTCCGAATGCTTCCTTTAAAATGAATAGTGGTACATCACCCTCTGGCATGGGACCCTCCCTTCGCCCATCATGATATTCACGATACCACGATTGATACTCGTGGGGCCTCAGGTCATCTCTACCCACATCAACCCAGACGGTCGACTTAATCAGAATGTAATCTAGTCCTTCCGGGTGAGGGTGTATCGGAAAGTGAGTTTCTATCTTGGTGACTTCTTCGGGTATACCAAAATGCATGGGAGGATGAGGAGGTGGAGGTGCTGCCATCTAGGGACCTGAAATGTTGTCCCACAACCGGGATGAAACTACGTCCCTAAGACTCGATTAGGAAGCCAATACACTCTAGAGGCTGCCTAAGCACAAAACGAGTCAGAGGACTTACATTTGCCTTAGTTCCATTCCCGCAAGTTAGTATATATCAGATATACAAGAACCACATCAATTCACAGCATTAGATCAAATCATTGATCAATCGACCTAGTCGATTACATTTCACTCTGACCATTACCTGGTCATTTCAACCCATACTATTTATTTTCCCAGACGATATATATCTAGTCACCAAGCCACATGCATTCTCTAAGGCAACACACTTAGCCACTAAGCCACGTGCATTCTCTAAGGTGACATGTCTAATCACCAAGCCCCGTGCATTCTCTAAGGCGATGTACTTAATCACCAAGCCACGTGCATTCTCAAAGACGATATACCAAATCACCGAGCCACGGGCATTCTCTAAGGTGACGTACTAATCACCGAGTCATGTGCTATTCACAGGTGATTTACTTAATCAACGAGTCACGTGCATTCTCTAAGATGACACTCTCGGTCTTCGAGCCACGTAATACAACTTTCCTTTTTCACCACTTTCACTTTATATAGCCCATCTAAATATTATCAGCGCTATAGACCCACGCTCGGTCATTTTCCAATCAATTTCTGAAATTGATTAATTTAGGAATAAAATCATAAAATCATAATTAATTCAATTCAGCACAAATCAACGCTCATATAATTAAATGGATTGCACCACAATAATCAGTATAAAATTTTGGTCGTCGGCTATCCTAGCCTAATTTTTGGAAAATAATTAATTAATTAAATAATTACGGAAAATATTAAATAAATGCAATAAATCCAATTTAGGCCCGAAATGCCTAATTAGATGCCAAAACGGACCCGAAGAATTTCCGAGATTTGTTCAATAAATACTAGGACCTATTTCCTTGCTAACTACACTAACCATTTGCCTAACATGCATTGATAAGTCTCTAATTTAATTACTCCAATCTAATCTATCTACCTAATTGCACTTAATTAAATCTAATCAACTCTTAAGCATCATTAGCATACTAATCAAGGTTTAGTGAACAAAACTCACTTGATTAATGAATCGTTCGGTTCGGTTCAATTCGACGGGAATGCGACGGGGCCGATTTTCTCCAAAGCGGGCCTAGGTTTCGAGGCCTGGAACCACCTCAAAATGGGCCTAGAAGCCGACTGGAAACCTACAAAATTCCTCTCTATTTTGAGCTGCAAAACAGAGAAACAAAAGCTGGTTTGGTGAGGGAATGGCGACGGTGGACTGGTGGATGGCTTGGCGAGGTAACCGGTGGTCGAACGGGGGTCTACGGCGACCAAATGGCCTCCGGATTGGCTCGACCAGCAGCTGAGATGGCGGAACAGGTTACTGGAAGGAGCAGGGGAGGTGGAGGCGTGCGAGCAGCAATGGTCCACGATGTGTGCGCGGAGAGGGCGAACGGCGGAGGCGAGTGGTGATCCGGTGATGGTGGCTTCGCGCGGCATGGACGGTAGCTTCTCCTTGGTTGCTGGTGTATGAAAATGAAGGGGATGGAGGGGGAATGGTGGCCGGCTGGCTTGGAGAAAAACAGAAAGAAAGAGGTGGGCCACCATGGTCATTTTTTTCCACATTATTGTCTCCTTGACCCATCCTAGGCCAAGTGTGGTTCCTTGGCTTTTCTTAGGCCACCAAGGCCTCCATCTAGAAGCTTATGGTGGTCCAAATGTTGAGGGTGGTAGGGGCATGCGAATTTCCTTGCCATTTCCTCTAATTGGACACTTACCAGTCCTCAAATCAACTCAATTCGGCCTCGATAAATTCAATTGATCCTCCATCGATCAAATCGATATTTTTCTTCACCCATATATCCATCATACTTCCCAAATTTGCAATCAAAACAATCCTCAGCCTTTTTCTGAATAAAAACGGTCCTATGCCGACTTTTTCCCAAAAAGTCTCGGGTTGCAGAAAATCTTCTGAGACTGAGTCAACGTTCCTAGAATTCATTGTGACATGACAAAGTCTTCAATTTCTAAAATCGGACCTGAATTCGCGGCTAATTTCACTCGGGCGCATTTTTAGTGTAACCTAGGCTACCAGGTAGTTTTCAGAGATTTTTAGTGCAAATGACTTGTGGTCGATTTTCTTTGAGTCACAATGAACCCACTCGACACATTGGTGACTCTCGGTTGTCGTGAAAATCTCGAGGATTCAAATACGAACACAGGGTACCAAAACAATAGAAGAATTAGTTTAGGGCCGGTCGACGAGAATTTTCCAATTTAGTGGTGTCACCCACGATTAGCCACACATTTCAATCGAATAGACCTATCTCATATCTCAAATTGATTTTTAATTGTGCCGCAATGTCCTCTAAAGATAAACACGGTCGAGAAGTTGATTCCTGGTCGAATTCTCAAGTCTATTGCATTAAAATTCCTTAATAGTTATCTCGAGAGTGATCGCCCTCGAGAACAGCCTATAGGCGTTGTCGATGAAATACCCGATTTATTCAATAGAAAACAGGATTGAAAAATCTGGGATGTCACAACTCTTTCCCTTTTATAAAAATTTCATCCTCGAAATCTAAACCTTTACAAAGTTTCGTCAAAAAGGTGGGGGTACAACTATCTCATTGACTCTTCGCCTCCCATGTCGCTCCTTCAATACCGTGGTGTTGCCAGACCACTTTGATCAATGGAATGGTCTTTGTATGCAGAACTTGCTCTTTTCGATCCACAATCTGAACTAGGCTTTCAACGTATGACACATGGTCATCCACGTCCATTTTCTTGAAATTGAGCACGTGGGTCGAGTTAGGCTCATACTTCTTTAACATCGACACGTGAAAGACGTCATGCACTTGCGCCAATCTTAGTGGCAACGCAAGACGATACGCTAGGTTCCTAATTCTCTCAAGAATCTCGAACGGACCTATGTACCTCGGACTCAAATTTCCTTTCTTTCCAAAGCGCGAAGTTCCCCTCATTGGTGACACCTTTAGAAAAATGTGATCACCAACTTGGAATTCCAAAGACCTTCGGCGCTTATCTGCATAACTTTTTTGACGACTCTGAGCGGTCTTTAATCTATTTCTGATCACGTATCCATTGATTGATGGACCAACTCTGGGCCTATAATGTTTCTTTCCCCAATTTCATCCCAACACACTGGTGTTCTACACACTCTGTCATATAGTTCTTCAAAAGGAGCCATCTTGATACTTTGCTGATAAATATTGTTATAGGCAAATTCCACTAGGTGGAGTTGATCTTCTCAACTTCCTTTGAAATCTAGTACACAAGCTCTCAGCATGTCCTTGAGGGTCTGAATGGTTCTCTTAGATTGGCCATCCGTCTGAGGATGATATGCCGTACTGTACTGAAGCTTCATACTTAGAGCACTTTGCAAGCTCTTCCAAAAAGTGGTGGTAAATCTCGAGTCTCTATCCGAAGTTATCGTAACTGAAACTCTATGCATTCGAACCACTTGACGCACATACAAATCTGCATGTCTATCTAGCCTGAGGTCTTTTTGAATTGTAATGAAGTGAGCCGACTTTATTAGTCTGTCAACTACTACCCAAATTGAACCATTTCCTCTTTGACTCCTCGGTAGTCTGGTCACGAAATCCATCGTGATATGCTCCCATTTCCATTTTGGGATCTCGAGAGGTTGTAGAAGTCCTCCCGGTTTGCAATGCTAAGCTTTGACTTGTTGACACGTTAAACACTTGGCGACATGCTTGGCGATGTCCACCTTCATACTTGACCACCAATAGTGTTGACGTAGATTCTGATACATCTCGATACTACCAGGATGAATGCTGTAACTGCTACGATGCGCTTCTGACAAGATATCCTCTCTAAGCTCCACATCGTCAGGTACAACTAAACGTCCTTGGAACCTCAATGTTCTATCATCAGAGATCTGAAAATCAGCCTTTCTTTTCTTAGTGTCCTATTGTAGAATTTTATGTACATCTGGGTATGTCGGTTGGAGTAATTTGATTCTGATCTGGACATCCGGTTCAATTCTGAGGGTGGCCATAAGACTTGAAAGGTGGCCTACCTCAAACTTGAATACCGAATCTTGAGCTCTCTCGAGTAGGTTCCACCCCTTCATCATTATATGAGCAACTGAAGACTTTCGACTCAAAGCATCAGCTACCTTGTTCGCCTTTCCAGGGTAATATAAGATATCATAGTCGTAGTCCTTTAGTAATTCCATCCATCGGCGCTGTCTCATGTTCAATTCTTTCTGAGAGAATAGGTACTTGAGACTTTGGTGGTCCGTGAAGATTTGGAATTTTTCTCCACACGGATAATGTCTCCAAATCTTCAGGGCAAAAATAATTGCCACGAGTTCTAAGTCATGCATCGGATAGTTCTGTTCATGAGGCCTCAATTGACGGGAGGTGTATGCAACAACCCTACCATGTTGCATCAGCACACAACCCAATCCTCTGAATGACGCATCACTATAGATCTCGAATCCTCCAGGACTAGATGGAATCGTCAGCATAGTTGCGGTAGTCAGCTTTTCCTTAAGCTCTTGGAAACTACTTTCGCACTTGTCTATCCACACAAATTTCTCTTCTTTCTTTAAGAGTTTTGTTAGTGGCGATGCTAACGAAGAGAACTCTTCCACAAATTGTTTGTAATATCCTGCCATACCTAGAAAACTTATGATTTCTGTCATTATAGTCGGTCATGGCCAATTGATCATGGCTTTAATCTTGCTCGGGTCCACGGAGATTCCTTCGCTTGAAATCATGTGACCTAAGAAAGCAACACGAGTTAACCAAAACTCGCACTTGCCGAACTTGGCGTACAACTGATGAACTCTCAGAGTCTATAGCACTAGTCTCAAATGACTCTCATACTCTTCATCACTTCTCGAATACACCAGAATATCATCGATGAACACGATCACGAACTAATCTAGATATTCTACGGTTTATCAAATCCATGAAGGCAGCAGGAGCATTCGTCAACCCGAATGGCATCACTGTGAACTCATAGTGACCATACTGAGTACGAAATGCTGACTTAGGAACATCTTCCTTCCTGATTCTTAGATGATGATACCATGTCCTTAAGTCGATCTTTGAAAATATAGACACTCTTTGCAACTGATCAAACAAGTCATCGATCCTCAGGAGTGGATACTTGTTCTTGATCGTTACCTGATTGAGTTGCCGATAGTCGATGCATAAGCGCAACGAACCATCTTTCTTCTTTACAAACAGAACTAGTGCTCCCCAAGGTGATGCACTGGGACAAATGAATCCCTTATCTAGAAGCTCTTGCATCTGCACCTTCAGTTCTTTCAACTCAGATGACGCCATCCGGTAAGGAACCTTAGAGATTGGCTCTATCATGGGGGCTAACTCAATCACAAATTCTATCTCTTTTTCTGGCGATAGACCTGGCAATACTTTGGAAAGACATCTGAGAATTCTTGCACTACAGCAATGTCTTCCATTTTTAGCTCCACAACTGTCGTATCCATGACAATTGCCAGGTAACCTTGACAATCCTCGTCTAATAGACGAGTTGCCTCTGGCAATGAGATTAGGACAATCAAGGGTCCTCCTCCATTCCCAATAAACTCGAAGCTCTGACTCTTTAATGGGTCAAACTGAATTGCTTTGCGATAATAGTCCATCTTAGCTCGTTGCTTGGTGAGCCAGTCCATGCCAATAATTAAATCAAAATCATACATAGCTAGGACTAATAAGTCTATTTTCCCACTCGCTCACCAATCGCTAACTTGCTACCAGAACAACCCAAAGCAGCAATAACTTTATCCTTCAACGGTGTAGATATACAAATTGCCGACTCCAACAATATAGGACTTAATCCTAACATCTTAACATACTACTCGGCAATAAAGGGATGGGTTGCTCTCGAGTCAAATAAAGCATAAGCAGGATGGTCGTTCAGTGAAACCATACCTGTGATCACGTCAAGCGCAGCTTCTGCCTAACCCTGTGTGATAGCATAAACTATGCCCTGAACTGGAGGTCTCAGCTGTCCTCCCTATGGCACATTCTGAGGGGCATACCCTCTCATCTATCCCATCGGCAGTGGCAGTGGTAACTATGGTTGTCCTCTTAGCTTTCTAGGACAATTTCTAGCTAAGTGGCCCTGCTGGCCACATTCGAAACATGCACCCATCCTAGTTGGGCATGGGGCTGACCCGTGTCGCCTTCCATAAAAGTGACATGCTTTACTCCTACTGGGCATTGGCCTACTAAATCCACTCCTCTTGTTGGGTGTAACATGAGATCTACCTCCAAGCATGGGCCTCTTTCCCTGGCGGATTACTTCTCTGTGGAAGTTAAACCTCGGCCTAGACGAGGCGGCTCTTTCGTTCTGATCTTTCTCGATCTTCCGGGCTCTCCCTTAAAGGTCATTGTAAGTTCTCAGATCTAGAGAGACTGGTATGCTTCTTAAGTCTGGTTTGAATCCGTCCCTAAACCTTCTAGCTTGGTTTGTCAGATTCTCAATCAGTTCAGGAGCATATTGCAAAAGTTCAGTGAACTTCGCCTCATATTGGTCGACAGTCAGGGAACCTTGGCGAAGACATTGAAATTTTTCCATCTTCACTTCTTTGGTAGTCTCTGAGAAGTATTTGTCATTAAAGGCCTCTAGGAAGGCATTCCATTATGGGATGACACCTTCTGGAAATACTGTTCCTTGGGTAGTCCTCCACCAAGTATTTGCAACTCCCTCCAATTGGTAAGTTGCAAGGACTACTTTCTTAGTTTCATTGCACATTAGTAGTGCAAAAGCTTTCTCCAACTTTTGAATTCACGAAGCAGTAGCTTTGGGGTCTCTTGTCCTTGTGAACTAAGGTGGGTTCAATTTTAAGAATTGTTCCACCAGCTTGCGAATTGGTCTTTCAACGACCACAATTCCTGGCGGACCTCCAATAGGTGCGGCAGCAGGTGTAGCAATAGGTACGGCAGTAGGGGCGACTTCAGTAGCAGCGGCAACAGTAGCAGTAGCAGCGGCTTGAGCGGCGGCTTCAATAGTGAAGGCTTGGTTTAGTGCCTGCTGATCCATTCTGTTACCCATAGCCTTTAGTACTCGCATGATCCCTTCAATCCTAGGATCACCAGGGGCTACTACCCTAGCACCAATAAGAGGTGGTGCTATTCCACTTGCAATGGCCTGTGCTTGTGTCCTACCTCTGCCTCAGGTACTAATCCTGGTTGGCGTTCTAACTCGAGCTGAAGGTCTAACAACTCGCTTACTCGGAGTTCTTTGCTCTGGCTTGCTTAAGGTTTAGTCTCTACTAATACCTATCTTCCAAATCCACACTGGATTAGAAGATGAGCGACACACACACGGTAAACAACTTTACAAAACAACTACCATCGACATGCATCAGACATTAATTTAAATGTCTTTCCTACCACTATCCCATGGTCCATCGCACCTTATCACTTCAATCCCTAATGACCATGCTCTGATACCACTTAAACAGGGATGTCACGCCCCGATCCTCGGGCACGCACCCATCCCTCAACTGGTTGATTAATAGCGATGTCCCAAGATGCATTGCCTACCCATCATTTTAATATATGCATGCGGAAGCAAATAAAATAGTTTCCAGACAATAAAATAATAGGATAGAAAAGTAAGGCTATATTTTTCACAACTGAAAAACCACAACCACACTTTTATACAAGGTAAACCTCATAGTTATATATTACAATACTATTAACAAGAGTTTGATCTATCTCATAACAGTTCACACTCAGGGTTTGCAAAATGGGGTGAGGTCTCAGTCCTCATCTAGGTCATACTCCGGATCATCCCTGGAT